>JAKGSA010001392.1:55801-66843 GCA_033558755.1 Philaethria dido
TACAGATGGAAGGGGGGACAATGTAGTATTCCGTTCTCGGAACCACAACATTTTGGGGAAAGGATGGGTGGGAATGGGAAAACCTGGCTTACATGCCATCGAACCGGAACACATCATAAGATATTTGGCGGTTCGTCTTTGACATGATAGTGGTCGCGAGCCAGACGGAGGACGAACCTCCTACCACCAAAGATAAATAGATAAGTACCGTCGTGTTAGCTGTAGTTAGCTGTAGTTAGCGTAAGCGTGCAACTGTAAACACGACGGGCTCTGCCTACCCTGCTAAATGCGGGATACAGGGTGAAGCTATGTATGTATGTGTTAGTTAGTGCGGGTCAAATATTGTGAGATATTTTTGACCCACTTCAAAATATCTATTGACCTCAATTTTGGAAATAACTTTAGTTCTGATGATAGTGGCAATTAAATATGATTATCAATACTGATAGCAGCAATCAATATTGATGTTTATTTAAAATGGCTGCCGTAACAAACTGGCGGTTTATATATTTTTATACAATCATAGGTGGATATAAAAATAAAATATTTTAAGTTGTGGTATACAATACATTATAAAAAATCCTTGTTTTTTATTGACCCCTGTCGTGGCACAGAGGCACAGAGCGTGCGACTGTAAACGCGATTTCAGTTTGTGGGTTCGATTCCCACTCAAAGAAATGGATTTTTTTATTTCCTGGGTTTGGTAATAAGGCAAAGCGTGGCGTTGAGTTCCGCCACAGTCGCACGCTTGTGCCTCTGCGCCACTACAGGCGTTCTGTTAATAACATAGATTAAAGTAAAATTTGGCAGTAAAGTAACTTCGTCTAGAGCTTTCCAAGAAACTTATATTTGAGGACAGTCCATAAAAAGTGGAATACGAGTATAATTAAACTTTTTTAATCGACTTCTTTTCGTGACCTGTTCGTAATAAATTGCGATATCTGCAAGAAAGATGAATAATATTTTTTTTTAATTTAAAAAAAAAAACGTTAAAAAAAATTCTCGTTGTAGTCCTATTATTATAACGAAAATATTGTGTTGTCATCGAATTCGGTCAAATTAAAAAAAATAAATAAAATCAAGCAACAAAAATTTTGAATATTTAATGAACAGTATTTTGTTTTACATACATACATACATAACTTCACGCTGTATCCCGCATATAGCAGGGTAGGCAGAGGGAACCTAGTGTTAAGACAATCCGTTCCCCACTTTCCGCCGAATCGAGGCATTGCGTGCTGAGCGGCGGAACTCAACGTATCCTGACGCGAGACCATTTTTTACTCATCACAAAAAGTGTACAACGTCACTAAAGAAGGTCATTTCAAAAATCATAAAGATTTAGTTTAAAGACATCTAGAAAATACGTGCAAATATTTAATATAATAAATAGAATTAGATAAACGCCTGTCGTGGCGCAGAGGCGCAAGCGTGCGACTGTAAACGCGACCGGTTGTGGGTTCGATCCCCACTCCAGGAAATGTAAAATTTAGTATTTTCATTTCTTGAGTTTGGTAACTAGGCAAAGCGCCGCGTTGAGTTCCGCCACTCAACACGCAATGCCTCAATTCGGCAACGAAATTGTTGAAAGAAAATAGAGTGTCTTAACACTAGGTTCTCTGGTTCCCTCTGCCTACCCTGCTATATGCGGGATACAGCGGCAAGTTAAAAAAAATAAAAGAATTTTAACAATAGTACAACAAGATAGGTTTATTACTTAATTTAAGGGTGATAAAATTCTTTCACGCAGAGTAATTTGGGGCCACTCTGGATGCCTGTCGGGGGTAATGGGATCCTGCTATTATTAAGCGTTGAGGATTCCAAGCAAGCGTTGAATGTAATTACGTCTTTATTAGTATTCTTATATTTACTTCCGGTGGAAAATGTTTGTGTAGTATTATTATTGTCTCTCTTCTAGATATTAGCTTAAAATCATATTGCTTGTAATTATTGTAAGAATTTAGCAAGAAAGAATACTGACTTCTAAGGAAATGCACTAAAAATAAAATTATTACGAATAACCTGAAAACTACTTGTTAGATCTTTTTTTCTTGCTCCACGCTATGCTCTATATAGCAGGGTAGGCAGATAAAACCAGAGACCCTAGTGTTAAGATATTCCGTTTTCGTTTCCGTTTTGAGTGAGAAATTTGCCTGTCGTGGCGCAGTGACCAGCGTGTGAATAAACGCGACACGACGTGGGTTAGACCCACTCCAGGAAATGAAATTTTTAAAGTAATATTTAGTATTTTCATTTTGGGTCTAGTAACAAGGCAAAGCGCGGTGTTAAGTTCCGATGTTCAACGCCTCAATTCGTGGGGAATTGAACTGTTGAAAGAGAACGGATTGTTATAACACTAGGTTCTCAGGTTCCCTCTGCCTACCCTACCATATGCGGGATACAGCGTGAAGCTAAAAAAAAAATAAATGAATTCATCCCAGAAGCACTAGCTATCATACAAAAAAAGAATCATACAAATTTGTTCACCCCTTTAAAAGTTATCCGATAGCACACATAAAAAATACAGTCCAATTGAAAACCTTTTCCTTTTTTGATGTCAGTTAAAAATGTAAGTAGTATTTAATGCAAATAAAGATACAGGTGATAACTAGTTATAATTAGAATATTACTCCGGAAGTACTTTGACTCCATACTTCTCAAACAATCGCAAGCAATCGCAAACTCTCATAAGTTTGCTACGTTGCCGACAAATTAATAGCATTCATCGTTTTCGTGTAAAAATAGTAAATTCCTAATAAAGTAATAGATTTTTTTTTTCAATAAACTATACTATGACCTTTTTAATACCTCTTATAATAAATAAAAAAAAAAAATTAAAAAAGATAATAATAATGTAGATATAAATCAACAACAGCCTGTACATGCTAATTTAAGCCATGTCTTTGTTTATTATGCATTGTAGACTTGTTAATTTAAATCTACCTTCATTTTAACTTGTTATTGATTTCTTAGCTTGTATTGTATCAAATATGTAGTAGTAGGGTGAATATGATATCTACAATTACTGTTTTGAGGTCATTTTTTTGTAGTTATAAATGTTTGACAGCAGGTGCACGGTAAAACTCAAAGGAGTTTATGATTTGCACCCTTAATCTAAAATACTGTAACAATGTATTACTTGAATAAATAAATAAAAAAAATAAAAAATAATGGTACAAAGTTTCATGATAATCGGTTGATTAGTTTTGGCGTAACAAGCAAACTTACATTTATAATATTATTAGGAATTGTGGCTAAAATATACGTTATTAATCCAGTTAAAATATCTTTATATAGAGTATCATTCCGTTTGCGGGAAGTGCAAGATGCGTTAAGATGTGGTATCCGATCTGGATGTACGTATATCTCAAATACTATATATTATACAATCTTATTGAACGACTACCATCATAATATATTTGAAGCAAGCATGGAAATACCTCGTGCAAATGCAATATTAATTCAAGATATTATTAAAACTAGTGTGCCCGTTGACGTGTTAGCAACGCGTTGTCTTTAGCGATGTATATGTCACTTTATATAAAAATGGATGCCGAATCATAGTAGTATCTTTCCGAGCGGATAGTGGCCATATAAGGGAACACACAAAGGGAAGTCAATAAATCTTTGCCTTCTTAGCTCCTTTCAACCCATTACGCAATTTTGACTGTTCTACACATGGTATAAACTATAAGTGTGCCAAGCTCCGTACTCCTCCTTCCGTGAAATTTTCGAAAAAAGGGGTAACAAGTTACTGGGTGGACCAATTTTGATGATTTTTTTTTATATTATAGCTAATACTTCTGGTGTGTGATCTAAATTTAGTTTAGATCAGATGAGTAGGTTTTGATTTATCTGTAATAACGAAAATTTCTAGTAAATTTTATTTAAAGTCAGTTTTCCTTTTTTGTTAAAACCTTAATTATAATAATAATAATAATAATAATCCTTTATTGTACACCCATATTAATTACAAAAAAAGAGAAACATGAAACAAAAATAGTTAAATTGTACAAAAGGCGACCTTATCGCTATAACAGCGATCTCTTCCAGGCAACCTTAAGGCATAGGAAATAAAGGAAGGGAAACGGGGCTAAGGGGGTGTGAACAATACATAAAGTAGATGCGATAATAGATAAAAAAAATATACAGCTATATAAGTAATACATACAATAAATATATATCATATACATACATATACTTATTACATAATATATACACTAATAAATACATATATAAGTATTCTATAATCATATATATTACATATACATGAAAAATATATATATATATATATATAAATGGCAATGTAGGTAATATATTTTTTTAATTAACGATATAGATGACAGTTACGTTTATTATAGATAGGTTATAAAGAAAGATAATATATTTTAAGCTGTTGTTTAAAAATGGATAATGATTTTGCTTGCCTCATATTCAAAGGTAAATCATTCCATAATCGAGAGGCTGTAGCTGTGAAGGAGGAACTATAAAAGGAAGAGGAGTGTGAAGGAATTTTTAGGATAAAATTTTCATCAGAGCGCAGATTTTTGGGATGAGAGTGTCCTAGGAACTTGAAACGCTCTTTTAGGTAGGGTGGAGTGTATGGATCAAACAGTATACAGTAAAGAAGATGAAGAATATGTGTATTCCTGCGAAGACGGATTGGGAGCCACTTGAGCTTTTTACGAAACTCAGAGATATGGTCATACTTTTTTAAGCCAAAGATGAACCGAATAGCGAGATTTTGTAACCGCCAAGTTTGTTCAATTGCTCTCTTATGTCAAGATAGTGCACGAGTCGCGCAATCGAAGAACCAGAGTAAGGAGAGATTTGTGCACAATTTTAGTTGAATAGGTAGAAAATTACGCAATCGTGAAAGAGATCCACTGATGCAAACATCTTCCTACTAACTTCACTTCTAATCGGAGCCCACGTCATATTTTTGGTCAATAGTAATGCCAAGATTTTTAACAGTCTTGCTGTACGGTACAATTTGTCCTTTTTGTTACACTTATTTAGTTAAACTATTTAAACCAGATTAATGGTGTATATGTTTTGGTATTCCGAAAAACAAGATATTTTTTAAGCTATTGCATAGCTTCTATCGCGGGCCTTGAGCGTGGAGACCGAATGCAGGAATTCCGCAACTTACAAAATAACCTAATGTAACGTTTTCCACCTCTCAATTTTTTTTTTCTAATAAGTAAATAGTATTAGTAAATAGGCTCATGAAACGTCTCGCGGTTAAGATCCATTATTGTTATGCTCGTAAGTAACTCAAGTTCACGTTATAACAATATCCTCCGCCATACAAGTATCGCTTACGCAACGCAGGACAGCTTCAGACACGATACAACCAACGTCCCCCCTTGTACATGTTATTTGTCTCCATTAATTTCATTATTGTAACGGTCATACCAACTTCCGCTCATTATATGTATCGCCACCATACATATTATTTGCGTTATTCTCTCATTATATGTAGTGAACCCTCTACATATTATTTGTCTTTCATATTCAATTAACTTTGTCAAACCTCACTTCCACCACTCTTTACATGTATCGCTCCCATACATGTTATTTTCCATATCGAATTTCATTCGTATGAGATCGTACCAATATACTCCTCCACCAAGTCATTTATTATATTTATTTCAAATGCGGTTCGAGTCTTACAGCTCAAATATATTCGTACATTTGTAAGTGCCGTGCCACTACACCATGTCAATATTCTCCACACAATGACTTTTGCCATATCCAACCCATCGTCATCGGTTATCAGTAGCCCATAGAGCTTACCGAACCCCGACAATCTTATGTCACAACTTTATACGGAAGTTCTCTGCTATACAAGTATCGCTAACGCAATACAACCCAACTTCTGACACAGTTTAACTAACCAACACTACTATAGCGGTTCACCTAACCCAAACGCATTCGGGTCCAGTGATGCAAAGCAATATTAGGTCGCGTCACAGACATCGGTTATCAGTAGCCCATAGAGCATAGTCGCATATCACACGTTATACGGAAGTTCTCTGTTATACAAGTATCGCTAACGCAATACAAGACAACCTTCCGACACAGTATCACTTCAACTCATTATATGTAGCGAACCCTCTACATATTATTTTCCATATCCATTTCAAATACGGTACGGGTCCGCAGACCCGACCGCTCGCATGCCATGCTACTTCATTATTATATTTCATATTCAAATACGGTTCGAGTCCCCAGACTCAACTACACACCAACAGTGATGCCTCCCTATATATGCCGCGCGACTGTTATGACATTCCGGACGTCGTGCAGCATAATATATTTTTTTCCTTAAATTCGATATATAATCCTATATACATAATCGGCAGAAGGCTTCTATGCTTCTATCGTTTCCAATTTATTTCATTTCTAAATAAAACCTACTATTTTGACGGTTTACGCTCCTGACAATACACGAACGCCTCCCGCTCTCGGCACACAGCTCGGACGGTTTACGCTCTCGGCAATACACGAACGCCTCCCGCTCTCGGCACGCTACTCGGACGGTTTACGCTCCTGACAATACACGAACGCCTCCCGCTCTCAGCATACTACTCGAAGTTTATCTATTTAAAATATGAGACTAATTTATTCATGTTAATTTATATTATTTTATATATTAAAACAAATTGATATTCATTTAAATACAAAAGTACTGATCGTTACACTAACACCCACCACTCCGACCGGCACAGCGGTGATACTTATTATTAATCATATAATATTCATTAATATTAAATAGTTTATAATATAATTTATAATTTTTTTTTTTAACTTCACGCTGTATCCCGCATATAGCAGGGTAGGCAGAGGGAACCTGAGAACCTAGTGTTAAGACACTCCGTTCCCCATTTTCCGCCAGATTAAGGCATTGCATTGCCTTGTTAAAACCCAGAAAATGATAATATTTTATTTCCTAGAGTGGGAATCGAACCCACAACCTATCGCGTTTACAGTCGCACGCTTGTGCGCTCTTGTGCTCTGCGCCACGACAGGCGTTTATTTATAATTTAATAATCAATAATAATACATTATTTATTATATATATTTTAATTATAAATAATATGATTTTTTAAATATTTCTTAAAAAAATTTTTTTTTTTCTTTAATAAAAAAAATACTGCATAAATAAAATAAATAAATAACTATAATTACATAAGTTGATAAAAAATGTTTGCAATAGCTTTCATAGCAATGTCTCCGAGTGCCACACGTCTTTTTTTTTTACAGTGCTAGTTACTGAAAAAAAAAAATTGTATTATAGCTGTTTTTTTAAATTTATAGACTTCCATTTGACTGCGCCAATGCCTGATGTTGAGCGTTTATGTGACCTACGATGACAAGTGCTTGCCTGGAAGATAACCGTTAACACTTGATTAGAAATTCCTAAATTTTACGATTTGGAAAATATAGACGGTGACAATGGGTTCCATTCTCTCGCAGTGCGAATAAAAAACGTGGACTCAAAGTGCATTGTCCGTACACTAGGAATTTCCACCATGTACGGTGTAAAGCTATTTTACCAGAATTTCGAATTCGATAGGGAAATGGGACAGGAGGGAATTAGATTATACAATACCAAGGTTCACTTTTCGAAATTTAGGCAGTAAAAATCTGACAACAAGGCAACCCTAGGCCATTAGCTGAGGCTCTGCAACTGGGTATGAACGAGGGTCTCGTTATCAACTACCTTCCTAGCACGTTTCTTAATCGACTCCAAAGCCTGTAATTGGTAATTTAATATTTACTTTAACTTTACATGTTACACGACAGGTTGTGAATTTGATTTCCACTTCAGGAAATGAAAATATTTTTATAATAATTAATATTTAGTATTTTCAAATCCTCGCTCCCGTAACAAGGCAAGTTGCAGCGTTGAGTTCCGCCACTCAACTCGCAATGCCTCACTTCAGTGGAAAGTGGGGAAAGGAAATCTTAAGATAACGGTGTGTCTTAGCAATAGGTTTTGAGGTTCCCTCTCCGACCCTGCTAAGTGTACATACAGCGTGAACTATAAAAAACATGCTATCTAGAAAACCTAAAGCAAATATGATGTTTTGAATTTTGCATCGTAATTTATTCCAAATTTTTATAACGAGGGTACCAATGTAAGTGCCACTTAAATCTGCCTTTTCAACTTACACTCACATCTGACTGAAACGATACACAAATAATTTCAGTCCGGCTTTTTTTTTTTTTATGGATAACGAGCAGAAGGACCACCTGATGGTAAGTGGATACCTTCGCCCATGAACATCTACAACACCAGAGATGTTGTAGATGCGTTGCCAACCTAGAAGATACAGATGGAAGAGGAGGACAATGTAGTATTCCGTTCTCGGAACCACCACATTTTGGGGAAAGGATGGGTGGGAATGGGAAAACCTGGCTTACATGTCATCGAACCGGAACACATCATAAGATATTTGGCGGTTCGTCTTTGACATGATAGTGGTCGCGAGCCAGACGGAGGACGAACCTCCTACCACCAAAAGAAAACCGGCTACTTGAACAATTTAAAGTCAAGATTTAAAAAAAATATATTAAGCAATATATTCCTATTATGAATAATAATGATGTTAAATAGTGGAACTAAACTCTGTAATGCTGGAAAAGGTAAATATACAGTTATATATAAAAAGAGAAACTGTTGAGTTTCTTGCCAGCTCTTCTTATCAGTATGGGCTTCCTTAGTTGCCTGTATGACTGACAATACTGACATTTTTTCCATTGCTAATTAGCGATTCGGAAGTGATTACAATAAAATAGCCTTAATTGATAGATTTCATTAATTTTTTTTTTGTTCAAGTAATTTAAGATACATATAGTTATTGTTTTTTCTCTTTTTATTATACTAGTGTCCCCGTTTACGCGTTAACAACGCGTTGTCTTTAGCAATGTATATGTAATTTTATATAAACATGAATGTCAAACCATGGTAGGTGTGTAACATTTATTTTGTTAATTAAATATACTTTTTATGCATTATTTAAAAAAATATATGTTATATTTTTTTTAGTTTATTTTTTTAGCTTTACACTGCACATAGTAGGGTAGACCGAGAGAACCCGAGAACCTAGTGTTAAGACACTCCGTTCTCATTTGACATTTCCGTTCCCAACATTTCGCCGAATTAAGCATTGCATGGCGGAACTCGACGCCGTGCTATATCTTGTTACATCATACGTATTACAGAACCATCACTGGGATCAGCAATAAGTTAATCCCAGACTTAGTAACCTTTTATGTTGAATATACATATGTAATTCGAATATCCTGTGGAGATGTGATAACAAATGTAACAGCAGAACTGAGCTGGACTTAATATGGTATTCAATGCGCTTTAGCCAGTTGAGCTACGTTCATTTTGTTACTGCGAATAGAGATTATTAGAAGCTTTGAAACCTATGTTTTAGGATATGTATGGAGATTTAATTGGCGCAAAAGAAATTAAAACCCAAAAGCAATTTTTTGTTTTAAAATAGGTTAATGCCTGTCGTGGTGCAGAGGCACAAGCGTGCGACTGTAAACGCGACAGGTTGTGGGTTCGATTCCCACTCCAGGAAATGTAAAATTTAGTATTTTCATTTCTTGGGTTCGGTGACAAGGCAAAGCGCGGCGTTGAGTTCCGCCTCTCAACCCACAATGCCTCAATTTGGCAGAAAGTGGGGAAAGTAATTGTTTAAAGAGAATGAAGTGTCTTAACACTAGGTTCTCTGGTTCCCTCTGCCTACCCCGCTATATGCGGAATACAGCGTGAAGTTAAAAAAAAAAGAAAACAGGTTATCAATATGAGTTTATTTTTTTCATGTGTGCTACCGCATAACTTTTTACTGAATGAACTAATTTTGATGATTTTTTTATTATGTGATAGCTAGATAGCTATCACATAAAAAAAGAATTTAAATAGAGCTTAAATAGAGCTTATCAGCATCTGCTTCTGATAAGCTCTATTTAAATTTAGTTAAAATTTGATAAGTAATTTTTGTGTTATTCGTAATAACTGTACTGTACACTTTTTGTTGTGCACTTTTTTGAAGTCAGTGAATTTTTGTCTATTGCCTTTTTTTTTTTATTTATTATACTACATATATGAAGGCAAATGTTAAACAATTAAATATATTTAGATATACACAGCACATTACATTATTACCCTGAGGCGACAAACGCGACAGGTTGTGGGTTTGATTCTTACGCCAGGGAATGAAAATATTTAATAATATTTAGTATTTTCATTTCCTAGCTAGTAACAGGGCAAAGCGCGGCGTTGAGTTTCGCTACTCAGCAAGCAATGCCTCAATTCGGCGGGAAGTGGAGAACGGAAATGTTAAAAAGAGAACGGAGGGTATTAACAGTTCTCTAGTTCCCTCTGTCTACCCTGCTATGTGCGGGATACAGCGTGAAGCTAAAAAAAAAACAATTATAGCATTATCTATAATAAATATGGGAAAGCGTTACGTCCAGGATTTTTCAGTCTCTATTTCCACACGTATGGAATGAGTTTAAACCCGATTTTTAAAAAGTATTAAAGAGGTTTTAAATTTGACTGTATATTTTTTATGTGTTACTACATAACTTTTTACTGGATGAATCAATTTTGATAATCTTTTTTTATATGATAGCTAGTGTTTGTAATGTTGTTCCATTTAAATTTAGTTAAGAGCTGACGAGTGGTTTATGAGTTATTTGTAATAAAGTTACTTTTTATTATATTTTATTTAAAGTCAGTTTTCTATTTTCGATTAACAAATGTAAACCCGGACGTTTTTACATGTCATAGAAATTCCGATTAATTGAAAGATAAACAATAAAAACAAACTCAACTTAAAAATAAATCCGTCATCCTAAACCATATATAAATAAATCCGGCGCTGCAAATTACAAAACCAAATAATACCTACTCATATTATAAATGTGAATGTTAGTTGGTTTGTTACGCTTTCACGCCAAAACTACTCAACCGATTATTATGAAACTTTTTACACATAACATATTCTTAGAGG
>JAKGSA010001393.1:0-63733 GCA_033558755.1 Philaethria dido
ACTTATAACCTTTACGCCTCTCCCAACCAAACAAAAAATGCTATACACTTGAAACTTGGTACAGATGTTCGGGAAGAGTGTACCAACATAACAAAATAAAAAAATCGATAATCGAAAGTACGTTGCCCGCCAAATTTGAAAAGTCACCTTACTTTTTGAACACACCTCGTACAGGGACCGTAGCGCTTGGCGCTCCGTTCTCTCTAATTACCCAGCTAGGGACAAAGCGTGAAGCTAAATATGTAAGTATTACTTATATTTCAATAAGTCAAGGGACAAGGCGTAACGTTGAGTTACGCTGCCAACACGCAATGGCTCAAAAACGGGCAGAAAGACAACAAACTCCGTTTCTATCTCTTGACACTCATGTGGGAAAAATGTGAAAAGTGTCATGTAATGTAAGACAGGCACGAAACTAAAAAAAAGAACTATCAAACAAAATAGGCAATTTGACGTAAAAATAAGTAAAAATATACACGTTCCTTGGAATATTAAAATATTACATATAAAATGAAAACGTTCTCGGAATGGTCTACTAGCAAAACGCGAAGTCGTATTCAGGCAGGAAAAGAGTGGAATTAGGAATCGGCGCCGTAGTGCCTTTTTTGGCAAGTGCTTGACAGTACGTGAAAAGTGTAAGTTCGAATCTATTTTATTTTTCTTTTTTTTTAGCTTCACGCTGTATCCTGCATATAGCAGGGTAGGCAGAGGGAACCCGAGAACATAGTGTTACGACACTCCGTTCCCCACTTCTAAATAATGAAATACAATTATATTTAAGAAACACTTTATTTAAAATTTCGGTCCTTGATAACAATCACAAGTTTAGAATAGAATTTAAGGATTCCGTTAGACATACGTACATACAGGTCAAGCTTATATAAGCAAAGCATGACAAAAAATTTCATATATAAAAGTATAGTAAAGCATATATAATTGTATGGTTTGTCTTAAAGTAAAGATTAAGACTAACTATTTAATAAGGTGATTGTATCAATTATTTCATTGTAGAGCTCAGAGGAACTACTTTAATGAATTAAATTGCGTAACTACTACAATCTGTTGGACCTATCTTTATACATAAAGGAAGTAGGAGTGTCTTAACACGTCGGTTCTTAAGTTTTTTCTGCCTGCCCTGCTATAGCAGGCTAAAAAAAAAAGTAGAAGCTTTATTCCGAATAGCAGGGTTGACAGAGGGAACCTAGTGTTAAGACACTCGTTTTTCCACTTTTTGCCTGAATTACAGATATTGCATGTTGAATGACGAAGACGAAGCTAAACGCCGGGCTTTATCTTAGACGAGTGGTGAAGTGAAAATGATTTGAATATCATCTTTCCTCCGAGTGAGGATTGAACCTACGACCATTGTGTTTTTAGTGAGACGCTGTTTCATGGAAATATATATGGAAAATACATACATACATACATAGGTTCACGCTGTATCCTGCATATAGCAGGGTAGGCAGAGGGAACCTAGACACTCCGTTTCCCACTTTCCACAGAATTGAGACATTACACTAAATCTTTACAAATGTAACGTATATGTTATACTATTACTCGTTCAGTACTTTTTGTGTGACAGAATAAAAAACATCAGTCCTCCACATTTATAATACGAGTATTAGTAGGATGTACGTAAAATGTTGTTAAAATTTTTACGAAAAATAAATACACTAAAAGTAACATTATAAAGAATAACTCAAAAACTGCTCGGCAGATCTTAACTAAACTTAAATAAGACCACACCAGAAGCACTAGCTATCATATAAAAAAATAAACATCAAAATCGTTTCACTTAGTAAAAAGTTGTGGTAACAACATAAAAAATACGTTAGAATTGAGATCCTCCTCCTGTTTTGAAATCGGACAGAAAAACAATGTCACGTGAAAAACATTAGCCTTCTAATATCATGTTCCAAAGCAATTACCGCCGTATTCATTCTAACTAAAACCGAAACTGTATAAAATATTAATATATTTCTAATTTTGCGTTACGAAAACTCCGAATGTAATGTGGCTCCATAATTACCGAAGTTCAAAAAGATATCTGCTGTTATAATTGTTTTATAATTAACTAATTGTAACTCACGACTTTATTTGCGGGGATTATAAAACCTAAAATATCATATTTTTCATGTACTTATACGTTTTTCGAGAAATCTTCTCAGTGCTCCCCTACACTCCCCAAGAAACTTTATAATCGTGAGGATTACCTCATGATCGAATCATAGGGATTATCCTATACGCGCATGTTTGGGGAGTCGGACGGGTTATTTAGTAAATTATTATATTACTACATAGCCCATACTACTCACGTATACTAAATAATCTGGCAGATGAGAGACTGGCCAACTATCCACAAAAACGGTGCCCCTCCTACTTAGGCCACGCAATAGTTTCTGTGGCCTCGGATATCCCCTATCTTCCTTGAACTCCGACGACAGGAGATTGGAAGACACTTCGCAATGTCAAGGTTGATGGAACATCCTCGAGGCCATGAGACTCTGGCAATCAGCTTCCCCAAGCTAAGCGCTCTTTTTCTGTTTCCCAAAAAGCTTATATGCCAAATTTTACTTTTCTGTGGGCAGTAGTTTCGCTTGTACGTTGTCTGTCAATCACTCAGTAACGCAAACTTTTTATATATATAGATAAGAACTAGTACATTTATTAGGAAATTGCAAAAATTACCAATTAACCCCAAACGAAGCGATCGCTTTAACAAATTAAAACGCTCGTAGCGGATGATATGCACTTTACTATATTGAAAGGTTATTAATCGTTGTAAGGAACTAGTACGCGATATCGAACTTCAGGGGGAAAAGACAAAAAGGGTTATAGATAGACGATATGAGGTTATGGGAAATGACAGAAGTTGGTATGTAGGTAAGGAGTGTGTTCAATTATCAACAGTTTTACACTTTTTATCGCATATCAAAGTAGGCAGGGAGAATCAAGTGTTAAGACACTCTGTTACCCACTTTCTGGCTTCAAGTATCAGCAGCTTCACAGCATGCATAGTACTTAGTAGAATAGTCAAAGACAAACTATTGTTAAGACGCCGATTTTTCGATCAAAATCGAGACGATGGTCAATTATCATTTAAGATAACATTTACAGTTGCAAAGAAGAAGACACTGTGGTGGAGTGGGACACAATTTGATCGAAACGCTATGGTTCTCGGTTCAATCCCCACTACGAGGAATGATAATATTTATATTACTTTTGTTTCCAAGCTCCTGTAACACAAAGCACGGCGTTGAATTTCGCCACTAGGTTTTGAATTCGAGTAACAAGCAGAGGACGGAGTATCGGGACACTAACACAAAATAGTAATAGCACTTCACTATCTAAGGGGTTTCTATACAAATTTAGGCTACTAAATAACGCTTGGTAAGTCCTTTCCCACCGGAAGTTCTTAATGTATGGTCATTAGGGTCTGACCGACCAAAATTTTGAATCATGGGGCAATGAGTCATAATATATAAACAGAAGTTGTATACAATTTTTATGTGAAACATTCTAATGTGTTATCATCATCTATTACAATATATATATTGTAATAGGTGCAGGTTCTATCTTGACTTGTATTTGTTACCCCATATATTACCCATATATGGGGTAAGAAGTACATAAGAGAAATCAATTAATAAGAAAATAATCTTAGTAAGTTAATAGTATAAGTTTTGATTATGTCTCATACTTTAATTTTATAATAAATATAATAGATTACACAGCGATATATTTTCTTACTAGCTGTTAACCGCGGCTTTGCTCGCTGGATTAGAGAAATTTACATAATTTTAGAGCTTCCTTTTGAAACTTCTAATAAGTTACGTTTTCTTGTATAAAGATTTAATATTAAAAGAATTTATCTTATAAATTTAAGAAACAAGAAATCTTTTAAAGCAAAATAATAAAGCAGCTACATATGAATTTGATCATTTACAAATATGTCAAGAAGAAAGAAAAGAAACTCCTTAGCATTCCATGTATTCACCATAAAAGTACAAGCCCATCGCGTTACAATGAAAGGGTCTCGGAGCAGTGCCTGGGGCTTGCAACACAAATGTAGGCTCAAGGGGCCCCTTTAATATAAATAAACGCTCTTATATACTGTTTAAGCTCCTCTCTCTACCTAATTAAAAGAAAATATTACTATACGTAATCTACATTTTTTCCTAGGCTTTATAAGAGTTTTTAAATCCATAATACGTAGGTAAATCATTTTTAATTTCTACTTCCACACCACAGTTAAAAATATCAAATTATAGTATTGTTTAATTAAAAAAGAAATTGCTCCTTATCGAGATCCTTAACAGGAAGAACATCCTGTTAAAAACAACAAGTTAGAGTTATGAAAATACTGTATTGTCACCAAATACAGAGACGTGTCCAAATTTTTATGTCGTAATTTTAATGTTGCGACATACATAGTTCAAAATATTAAGATTTTCTTACAGACGACAGACAGACAGACAGGTGAAGTTAATTAAAGTGTATTAAATAGGTAGTTCTTTTTTTATATTATTAAAAAAATAGCCCTTGTAAAACGATAGTTGTTTTTTTATACTTTGAAGAATTTTTTTATAGTACTTTCTTGGTCTGGTTCGATGTGTGGAATTGAGTTTCGCAAATCAACACACAATGCTAGTCTGTTAAGAATAGTAGAGATGTAGGGAATATAATAAACATGACGATTACATTTTTTTTATGATTTAAAAAAAAATATTCATATGTTGTTATCTTAAACAACATGTGAATATTTTTTTAAAAAAATATCGTTTTACTTGTTTTCGTAGATATTTTGAGAGATCCTCTCTTAATGTACTCCACAAGGAAACTACATGCAAAGTATCAACTTTCTATATACAGTAATTTCGTCTGCACGTTGTCTGTCAGTCACCCAGTAACGCAAGCGTTTTATATGTATGTATATAGATTAAAAACATATAGAGACCTACATTTGTAGATTTAAATTATATCTTTATGGAAAGAATATTAAATTTAAGGTTAAGTTTAATTAAATTAGTGTTACAGAAATTAAGATTTTATCTATTATACTTTTAAACATAATACTTTTCTTGTATTATCAGTCGATAACTAGTGGATATAGTTATTTTCTTTTCGTTAGAATTTCCAGAAATTCTTTCTCAGTGCTCCCCTACACTTTCAATTTCAGCTTTCTATATGCAGTAGTTTTGTCTGTACGTTGTCTGTCAGTCACTCACTAACGCTTAAAATATATTTAGAAACCTACATATATAGTATTAAATTATATTTTTATAACAAAAGTATTAAATTATACAGACCTATAACAACAAATTCACTGCAAAAAACAACACATACACGATAATATCCACAACACAACACTTCACATGTTGTCAAATCCAAAGCACTTGCTTTGTCATTTCAATTTAATTTTGAAAATATGAAACACAAGCGGAATATTTATGACTTTTTTGGCGCGAAAATACGTTTTGGACGCCATCTTTAAATCGAAACGTCAAACATTACGTCAATTGTTTAAACAATAATTGTAAAAAAACACTAATGTATTACAAATTTTCACTTTTAAATTATTTTTTTGTATTGAGATCGTCATTTTTTAGTTTAATTTAAGTAATTTAAAAGATATTTATTGTTTATTTTTGTTTTGCACTCAGTTTCTAAGGCGACATGATTTGCGAGAAGGCTGTTCTAGTACTGACCGTTGTATGAAGAAAGGGGGTGGTCGGGTGCGATTAAACGCTAGGGTGGAATAAATTTGTTTTTTTTAATTATGGTGAAGTGCGTTTTTAGATTTGTCTTGTTGTTTAATTAGTTATGTACTGATTTGTTGGTAATTAAATAATTATATTAATTATAATAATAAACTTTATTCATTATTTTTTGTAATTTTGAAGGCATCGATTAAGTTTGTTTAGCTACAGTTTTATATAATCTAGTGTATCTTACTGTCGCCGTGTTAAATTATTTATTTTATTACTATTATTGTTAATTGTTGACATAATTCTAACACACATTTTTTTATATTTTTAAAGTATTATAAATAAATTCCTTTTTATACTACAATGTAAATGTATAAAAATATGACTAACTCATGACTTAGTGGTCAGAGCGCTTGGACGGTGTACAATAGACGCGGGTAAGAGTCCAGCAACGTTCAAAATATATGTTTTGTTATTGATATAAATGAAGCATTGGCTAAGTAGTGAAACCCACGATGGCCTCCCACGATGGAAATAAAAAAAATGATATTATTTTTTCCTCCCTTTATACTGGTATTAACATTTAGTAAGTATATACAAGAATACCTTCTATTAATATTATAAATATTACCCAACTTATTTATTTTTGCAATTTGGCATAACAGGGTAATTAAAAAACCTAGTGTGAAAACACTCCGTTCTCCCCTTACCGCCCGATATTGAAAAATTGCGTGTTCGTGTCGCACTCAACACTGTGGTTTAACTTACCAGAGAGCGAAAATGAAACTAATTTAAATATAATCTATGCCCAAAATGGGAATCTAACTCAGAACCAATCACGCTTACAGTCAAACGCTGTCCCACTGCGCCACGACGGCCTCAAATTTGCTATAATAATCGTTATCTAATACATTAAGTAAGGAAAATTGAGTTCGTCTTTGACCTCTAACATGTAGGTCGGTAATATAACGTTAATATAAAATTTGTATGAAAAAATACGTTAATTTAGTATGGAGATAGCTATACGTTTTGGCCATGGAAACCATGGTAGCGCAGTGGAATAGCGTCTGACTGTAAGCTGGCCGCTGACTAGAAGCTGGGTTCGATTCTTGCTCTGGGTATTGATTATATAAAAATTATTTTCATTTTTCTGCTTTAGTAAGATAAAGTGCGGCGTTAAGTTTTGTGACTTAACATGCAATGTTTTCAAATTCGGTGGGAAAGGAGAAACGAAGTTCTATGCTTTTTCTCTTGTTTTGAGTTGTCTAAATATTTTGCGCTCTTGTGTTTTTTTTATTTTATTCTATGGATAACGGATGTTTTTAATGTGGTCCCATTTAAATTTGGTTCAGTTAACTTTTATTTTTTCGGTTTCCTTTCTTGTTAAAATTTTAAATATTATTTATATGTAATCACTAAATGTCTATCTTTTTTATTTGTTTTGCATGAATACAGTTATTCAAAATTTAATACTTTATTATATTTATTTATCGTTTTCAATTTCACACGATTTTCTTAAGCTTGCAATATCCAGGAAAATGTCTTAACACATCGCCCACTATTTAAATGTGTCTTAAGCCGTTGCTAACAGCTTCCTTGTTACGCGATTATATCTTATAAACTTGTTTTTTCTATGTTAATTGTACTTATAAATATTTTGAGTAGATTTTTACGTTACATAGTAATTATTTTATAATTATTTAAAAATAACATTTTATAATTATCAAGTAATTTATTAAGACTATTTACAAAAATAGCATGAGTGTGTTTTTACAGGTTCACGCTTTTCCCCTATACCTGGATAATCAGAGAACCTAGTGTTAACATCGTTGTGTTCTTTGTTTTCGGTCCGAATTAGAGGCATCGCGGGTTGAATTGCGGAACTCAACGCTGTTTTACCAGAGCAGACAAATAAATAAGATTTATTATCTTACCCCCGAATAGGATAGAACCCACCACCCGGCAGGCGCGGTCCTGCACCACGACGACCTCTTTATGAAAATTTAGATATAGTACGCATATAATAATATTGTATGTCAGGGGTTAGCAACACGCGGCCCATTTCATATTATCATACGGCCCGCCAAGCTTTTATTTATACTAGAGTTCCCGTTGACGCGTTGACAACGCGTTGTCTATCAATGTATATGTCACTTTATACAAACATGCATGTCAAACCATGGTAGTGTATGTAACATTTATTTTATTAATTTAATATATTTTTTATGCATTATTTTAAAAAATATATTATTATTGAGCAGTCCTTTGCTATGTAAACTATAAGTGTGCCAAGTCTCATTCTCCTCCGTCCACTTAATTTTCGTAAAAAGGCATATAAAAATTTTCCTTCACTACTTAACTTCCTTCACACTTATTATACTAATTTTTATTATTATTTTAAATAATATAGTGAAATTTTGTACTGCCAATAAAAATATATGTAAGATTTTAACATAAAAAGAAAATCGACATCAAACAAACTGCACTAAAAAGTAAATTACGAAACACTCAGAAACTACTTGTCGTATCTTAACTACATTTAAATGAGACCACTAGCGACTATATAAAGAATTGATTGGTTCACCCACTAAGTTGTACGGTAACACACACAAAAAAAATACAGCCAAATTGAGTACTGTTAACGCCTGTCGTGGCGCAAAGGCACAAGCGTGCGACTGTAAACGCGACAGGTTGTGGGTTCGATTCCCACTCCAGGAAATGGAATTTTTCATTTCCTGGGTTTGGTAACAAGGCAAAGCGCGGAGTTGAGTTCCACCACTCAGCACGAATCATCACTCAATTCGGTAGAAAGTGGAGAACGGAGTGTCTTAACACTAGGTTCCCTCTGCCTACCCTGCTACATGCGGGATACAGCATGAAGCTATGTATATTTATTTATTATTTAATTTAATTATCGATCGATTCTACTCTTTTTTCGCATCACGATGATGTCATTTGTTTCTTTTAATGTACTATTGTTTCAAAGACGTGAATACCAGTAAATCAATTATAACATGTTAGTTTAAAGAGGTATCTAAAAAGAATATACTAAAAATTTATTATCTCATGTAGCCATGAAGATATTGTAGTGTTATGATATCCGGACATGTGTGCAAATTTTCAAACAAATTCAACAAGACGTTGGTCAAAAAAAGGTTTGCAAAGATTTTTTTTATTCATATATAATTGCAGTAGAATCTAATAAAAACATATAAAAATAACTTTTTTTTCAGCTCCGCACATTTAATTACGCATGGCAGTAGTAGGGTAGTCGGAGAGAACCTTGTGTCATTGTGTGTAAAGGACACTCCGTTTTCCTCCTCCCGCCCTAATTTGAGATATTGCATGTTGAGATGCGGAACTCAACGCCGAGTGACGCATCTAACTTTGAAGAAACTTATTTAATTACAACTATTATATGTAACTCTTTAACACTGCCATCTGGTATATGATTACAGAACTGAATAGTCTTTCACGTTATATAAGACTTGGAGTGGGTAAAAGTAAAAATATATTTTTGAAAGATGTCGCCTCTAGAATGTTAGATGGACGTATAAAAATTTAATGCAGCAGAATTCGAACCTGCCTATATATGTCCAAGCCCCAATTAAGGTATATATCGGCGCAATTCTCGATGTAATGATTTCATTATTTTAATATTGTTAATTATATTTCCATTAAGAATAAAATTTATATTTCCATTAGTTAAAGTTAGTAAAATGTTTAAAATGTTCACAATTTAGAGTAACTCTTAAATTGTCATCTGCATTGCATTTTTACGTTTCCATATATCAAAGTAGAGTGGACAACTCTCCACTTACTATTTAAAATAATACTTATATTTGTCGATAAGCTAGCATTCCTCAAGCACTTGAAAACAGCCCTTGTAAGTTAAGGTCACATTCTTTTTAAATGTTCTTATTTTTTTATCTTTAAGATTTACTTGACACTCTTTGATTTCCGTATTCAACGCATCAAGTTGCATTTGAATATTAAATAATATATTTGTAATAAATATTATAAGCAAGTAATAGAAAATAACATAGGCATTCTGAAAATAAACTAAGTCATGTTATCCTGCATTTTTATTGTGAAAATGGATCTTGTACAACATATACCAATATATCGCCGACGTATACGTTCTTATATTTCTTATATATATAGAGTTATACCGAAATACTTATACGCTTATTACAACTTTTACAAATTTCCGCTACTTAAAGATTATTTCTAAGAATTAATGATTATCTATATATAAATACGTGAAACAAAAACTTTGGATCCCTTTTTAGGAAAATTACGTGAACGGAGGAGCATGAAACTTGGCACACTTATAATTTATATAGAAAAGGAGTGCAGAATGCTAATATTTTTTTAAAATAATGCTTAAAAAGTATATTAAATTAATAAAATAAATTTTAACCACACTACCATGGTTTGACATCCATGTTTATATAAAGTGACATATACGTCACTACGCAATGCATTATTAACGCATTTACGGGGACACCAATTTCTAAGAACTATATAACTATTTGTAGTTTACAAAGGGAGAATGCTATTTATTCAAAAAAAAAAATGTGCTATTCACACAATAGATTAGAAATCATTTTTTAATTCGTCTCTTAAATATTTTTCTTCAGTGTCTGAAGCACTATTTTATTTTGATATATTTTCAGATGTTTTGAAATTTTGTATGGCAGATTTTAGACCAGATAAGCATTTTCTTAAAAAAATAAAACAAGTTGAGAATTGAACCCCAAACTACCGCCAACCAGATAAAATCAGGTATTTATAACTAAAATAAAACACAATATACCTTTAAAAGCTAAATTTTATTATATTAATGTATTGAAAGATTATTTCCAGCAAAAACACTAACATGTAAAGTTAGTTACTTAAAAATTACTAATATTAGTAATAAGGCCGATATATCTCACACTATCACATTTTATAACCGTATGGGTCGCAGGTTCTGTTACTGATTGAGGTAATAGAAATGTTGACATTATTTTAAATTTAAAAAAATCACTAAACTATTATAATTTTAGTATTCCACGAATTCATTTACGTGGATTTTAATTTTATGAAATATTTTTTTCCCGTTTACGTAGAAATTTCGAGAAATCCTCACATAAAGCTCCCCCACACTCCCCAAAAGCCTACATGCCACATTTAATGTCTATGTCTTGATTTAGTGACGAAACACTCTGTTCTCCACTTTCCTCTTGAAATAGAGACATTGCGTGTTAAGTGGCGGAACTCAACGCAGCGCTTTGTGATATCAGAAAAGGTAAGTAAAAATATAATAATTATAATCATGCCCCGATTCATCGAGTGGGAATCGAACCCACAATAAAAACTTCAAATAATGAAATAAAATTAAGTAGCATAATTTCAAATAATGTCAACACTTCTATCACCTACTTTTATATAAATGAAATCGTTATATTTATTATCATAGATTAAATTTTTAATTAAAAAATAAATTTGAACATGAAATTAATTAAAATTAAAAAAATATATACAAATATACACATTGCTATACAAAATATTATTAATAATATATATATCCATATGAAGCGTGAATATGTTGATATATCGAAAATGCATATATTTCGGGGCAGAATTTTTTTTAACTTCACATTGTATCCCGCACATAGCAGGGTAGGCAGAAGGAAGTAGAGAACAGACGTGTTAAGACACTCTATTCTCTTAACATTTCCGTTCCTCACTTTCCACCGAATTGAGGCATTGCGTGCTGAGTGGCGGAACTCAACGCCGCGCTTTGACTTGTTAACAGAGCGCGAGTTTAAATTTTAAATGTAAATTCTGTTTTAGTGTTAAATACTATTTTTTTAAAGGTCTGTCGTGGCGCGAACACACGCCTGTGACTGTAAGCGTGATAGGTTGTGGATTCGATTCCCGCTCCAGGAAATGGAATTTTCCATTTCCTGGGTTTGGTAACAAGGCATAGAACCTAGTGTTAAGACACTCCATTCAATAATGCCAATTTCTATTTAAATGTATTAAAATATGCAAGTTGACTTATAAACATATTTACGCTTGGTAAAGATTTAGTATATAAAAAGAGATAGAAAGAGAGAGAAAGAGACAGAGCTATATAAAAAGGTATAAAAAATTAATAATAAAAAAAAGAAACTACAATAAAATATTAATATTTTATTACGTTATTCAAAAATAACTTTTATTAATATATGCATCTCTTTCTTACATATAACGTTGTCTCTTACACATAATTTTATTTCACAATTTAAATGAAAATTAAATGATAAAAATTTAATATATTAGGAATTATTATTACATTTTTTTTTTATTTTTGTGGTCAAAAGCATTAATTATTAAAATTAAAAATCTAGTGAATAATAATCCTAAATTTAAACGTTTAAATGAAAAATTGGAATTATTCATTTAATATCTAAATATGATCACATTTCTTGATATAAAAATACAAATAAAATTAAAAAAATAAATAAAAATATATACACATATATACTAACTATATTCATATAGTAGGCGTGAATAAGTTAATAAATCGAAAACGCCTCAATTTTGCGGAAACTGGAAACTTTCAGAAACAAACATATGGATTTTTAAGTCAGAGGTGTAATCAAAAAAATTGGCAAAGTCTAGGATAATAACGCGTCGAGGCGCAGAGGCAGGTTGTGGGTTCGATTCCCACTCCAGGAAATGTTAGTATAGTATTTTCATTTCCTGGGTTTGGTGATAAGGCAAAGCGCGGTCTTGAGTTCCGCCACTCAGTACACAAAGTGGAGAACGGCGTGTCTTAACACTAGGTTCCCTCTGCCTACCCTGCTATATGCGGGATAGTGTGCAGCTATGTATGTATGTATGTATGTATGTATGTTTAATCCTAAGCTATGTCGGTTAACTTGTAATCTTAACAAATGTGATGGACTACCGCGTTTGTAAGTAAAAGATTTTTAGTTTTTTGACCTTTGTTATTAAACCCCTGAAGTAATTGTAAATTTTTCTTTTTATATATTTTTTAATTTAGTTATTTATTCACCCTATAAATAAAGCTATCCTAATGCTTATTAATATTTTAAAAATATAGTGCAAGAGTCGACTTATCGGCTTATTCACGGTACATACATGAATTTATTAAAACAAATGCTTTATACAGAGAAAGCGAAAGATGCAAATGATAAGATCGGTGAGTGCAAGAAACAACGTAAAGTCGGATTTTCAAATATTGCAGGGAGAGAAAAGCTTAACTTTGCATCGTTTACGAATTTTTTGTATTTTTTTCTGACTTACGTTGTTTCTGCACTCACCAGTGTCTGAAACCTAGTGTTAAATTAATTTATTTTTTACATTTCATTGGATATTGTATGGCGTAACTTAACGCCGCGTTATGACTATCAGAGTAAAATCTATATTACAAATTTTATATCTAAAAAAAGGTTGTTACATAAAAACATAAAAACTTATATACTTGAGAAATATCAAAATTAATATTATAAAAATAATGCACCAAGTAGTATTTTCAAATCAAAGAAAAGTATCTAAATTCAATGCATATATCGATTGACTCCAAAGGAGACAAAGAGTTATATAAAAGTAATATCTTGGCGCAAAGAGTATAGACTTTTTTATAATTGAGATTTCAATACAAAAAGAAATCTGACTTCAAATAAAATGTAAAATTATTACGAATAACTCAAAAACTTGCTCTCCTCCAGACTTTACTATTTCAATGGGATCGCATCAGAAAAACTAGCTATCATATATAAAATCACATCGAAATTAGTTAACTCAGAAAAAAAAAAAAGCTATAAGGTAACATGCATCACAGTCAGTTAGGGACCTCCCTGTTTTGGGAACTCCGGAGATTAAAATTTCCATATGTAATTGAAATAAATTATCAATGAACTGTATAAATATACATATATTTTTATTTAACTGTATATAAATTAATAGGAAAAATAGCCTTTCATAATGTCACAATTGTTATATAATGTGTGGGAGTTAATCGCTTTGTGCATTGAATGACTTATATATGACAAAAATATACATATATATATGAAAAAAAAACAACCAAAAATTTTACATTTAACTATGAATTAATATAGCATCTATCTAGTTTAATTAAACTCAAAAAAAAAGAACCCAAAAAATTTTCAAAATTTTTTTAAACTAATCAACTAAATTACATTTAAAAAATATATTGCTTTATACATACTTATATTAATTTATATTTAAACAGAGAAATGCACTACATATCTTTTTCAAAACGTGTTTCAAAATGGCGCCTTCATTATTCCTGGTTTTGATTAATTTCAGTTTCAGGGGTTTATTGGAATAACTTTTTAGTTTCAGGTCTTGGGAAACTTGGGAATTCAGGAGCTAGTTTCAGATTGTCCAAGGATTCTGGAAGAGGACATTGTGGAGTATTGGAAGGATTCCTTTTATGACCAACTTCGAGAAGACTGGGTTGGGGCCTGTAAAATTATACATATTTATAATATTTTTATAGTACCCATCACACACGAAAGAGTAAAAAAAATATTTTTAGTAAGCGTATAAAAAAAAATAAAACAAATTTTTATCAAATATTTCATAAATAATGAATTATTATCTTTGTCAAACGGGATTCTTATTTGAGCAGTCCGAAGCGCTTGGAAGGATTTTCACAAGGCGCAGGTTCGAATCCCGCTTTACGTTTAATTTTTATATGTTAAAAAGCAAAAAATATGGCCAGAATAAGAATAAACCATTTTAAATACCTATTATATATAAAAATTAGTTTGGAAAATGTGGAAAGCTAGTTCAAAATTCTACTAAAAATATAATTTTTCACTTATACTCGTATATATTATAGTATAGAGGCCATTGTTGTGGTACATTGAGGAGGCAGCCATCTTACTTGCTTAAACTTACGATTGGTTATGGGTTTTATTCCCGTCCGAGGAAATAATCACGTCAAAGATTTTCATTCCCAACTTTGACAAAACAAAATGCATCCCTTAAGTTCCGCCACTTAACACACAATATACCTCTCGATTTCAGATGGAACTGGAGAAAGGGTGTGCTTAACACTTTACGTTCCCTATCTACCTATTAAATATAAAACGTGTAAAACCTAAAAACCATACCTATGGTAAGAACTCTTTCTCGAGCTGACTGCGACGCCCTTCCCCTGCAACGTCATCATATCCGGCAGCAGGCTCTGGGGCCGAGACTCGTTTTGCAAGAGCACCTACAAACTCCACTTGCGCCAAACTATCGTTTGAGGTAGACGTTCTTATTAGACCTAGCTTTTGACATTCAGTCTGATTGAAGTCTAAAACTGATGATAATATTCTTAGGATTTGTGCTCTAGAAAAAAATAACGAATATTAAATACTTAGTTTGGAACTTATGTCTTGGGTGTTACTTGGGCGGTTTTCGGTAGGTGTGGGTTCGAGCCCATAACGTTGAAGATAAGGACTGTCCGATTGTTGATTAGCTGTGGCAGTATCAATTAGGGGAATAAATATATATATGTATGAGAATTTGTATTTAAATATCTCAATGAACATAATGTGGCGTGGAGTTCCGTAGTTCCGACAGCTAGCATAATTTCTCTATTCATAATTTCTTTTAGTGAACAGTTGCTTGGGATTTAAATGTAATATCATCGCTTGCAGGTAAATTTTAAAATAAATCAAAATAAAATAATACAAATCTTATATATATAAATTAATTATTATATATATTTATTAGACCAAAACATTAACTATAGAAGAAATAATTCTAGTTATATTCTATATTATTAGTAATATTCTAATAATAATAAATAATAAACACCGATTTTATTAAAAATTCACGAACAGCATACATGTAAAACTGAGAACCTCTATTTTTTTAGTCTCTTAATATACAAGACTTCCGGTCACAATATTTGTCAAAGGTCACAAAGAAATAATATTGTGGTGAACTTCACATCCATCGGTTCGAAGCCAAATGCGAGATAATTATGCTCCATACATACACTTAGAGTCAACTAGTTTCAGTTTCTTCAAGTAGACAAGGTTAATTAGAATATACAAATACAAAATACAAAAAAAAAAAAAAAAAAAAAGAAAAAAATATATTTTTCTCAATATATTTTTTAATCTGTCTCACCTATTATTATTACTCTGTCCAGCTGTCATAACTGTAATTGATGACTAAGTTCTTCACTAAATTCTTATCGACTTTGTCCTGTTGGTTTGATATCGCGTTGAAGTATCTCTCTTCTGCAGCCGCTACTGCCGTTTGCAGGGCTCGTACTAGATTATAAAGATGGAGAAAGAGGGAAAAATTAATAGATTTCTGGTGAAAATGTCCTTAAAAAATGCTTTAATATAATAGGAAAGTTATGGCATAAAATTGTCAAATTAATTCTTATATGTCTTTTATAATAACTAATTATAATTATATATTTATTTTATATCTTCACATATCTCTAAAATTTTGAAGAACATATACACAAGAAATGTTAAAATCACTCTTTTTTTCTGTTGTGTTCTCTGTTTTCCATTGTCATATTATGAATAAACACTTGTGACACTGAGAAATAGATGAGTGTATGTTAAATTTATCATAACTACACTACAAAGAATTCAAAAAAATTATCCATACTAGGCGTGAATAGAATGATAAGTCAACTTGCATATACAATTTTTATACATTAAGAGGCATAAGCGTTGCTATATTCATAGAGTAAATAAAATATTGTATAAATAAATTTTAAGCAATTAATCTTCAAGTAAAAAAAGTATTAAATAACACGAAAAACGAACGAACGAAACGATATTCATTGATAAAATTTAAACTTCAAAAAATACGTGTTCCCGTTTTATGAACTTATTCAAGTCTAATACGGATGTATACTAAAATAGACAAAATATAGAAAAATAAAATAAAAACATACATAACAAAGTCAAATCAAAATGAAACAGATAAAAAATAGCATAACAGATAATAAAAACTAAACTAATATATCTACTCTCACCATGCGTACTGTAGCAACGATGCAAATGTCAACACGATCTCAAAGTATTATTCAGCCACTGGGTAGAGAACTGAAGACACTGACACAATGCGATGAAAAAAAAACAAAAAAAGCCAAAAAACAGGCAAAGACTGACGTTTACAGCCAAAGTCAAAATTCAAAATTTTATTTAGTTAAAAAAGTTTGAAGTAACATATTGATTTTATTAATAAAATCACATGTGAAAGTGATCTTCGTTCTCATGTTTTTCTACCAGTACCTGAAGTAATACTCAGAGACAATGAGACGTTCTTCTTTGGAGGTTCTAGTCTTCTACTAAAGGAAATATAAATTATAAAAGTATTTGAAAACATGATTTCCATTCTTATGTTGTACAAGGTTATTTTTTTTAATTAATTTATTTCAGTTTTTGGCATTTTCTGGTATAGCAGTGTAGGCAGAGAACTTAGCGTCAAGACACTCGGCTCTCCGCGTTCCACCCTGATTCGATACATTCCGTGTTGAGTGGTGGAACTCAACACATCGTTGTCTTTTACCAGAGCGAGGAATTTGAACTGAATATCACAACTAATCGCGTCTACGGTCACACATTGGCCTGTTTACATTATACCATGTTTTCAAATAAAATCAAACAAAAAGAAAACATTAAAACAACATATAAATAAGTGCTACAAAAAAAGACAAGTGCAAACGAAAAAAATCGATGCAAATCGTATCAAAAATCTCAATTAACACTCTCAAAGAAATTTCTGACACACAAAAAAAACATCTAAATGGTGAAAAAAAAAACAAGACGATCACGATGTGTTATAACCTCCTCAGTCAAACCCCATATGGTAATCTGAGTTGAACGCTGCCTGACAAAACTGACTGACTGACACACTTGCTGTCGCTGTCACTGTCAGTTTGACAGGTGGCGATGTCAAAAAGCCTCACAGTTACCAAATGAGATTAGACCGAAGTCGGTGCAAGCTTGGCTCTTGACATCAAAAAAAAATTGGAAAAGCATTAAATGTATGTATATGAATCTTTCATTTTATTTATGTTACAAATTTATTAAAACTAATGTCCTCGTTGACGCGTTAACAACACGTCTTTAGCAATGTATATGTGATTTTATATAAACATGGTAGTGTGTGTAACATTTATTTTGTTAATTTAATATACTCTTTTTCCATTATTTAAAAAAAAGCGTTGATAGCATTCTGCATTCCTTCTCTATATAAACTATAAGTATGCAAAATTTCATGCTCCTCCGTCCGCATATTTTCGTAAAAAGGGATACATAGTTATTGTTTCAAGCAATTGCTAAGTATTTATATATAGATCTATTAGAATTCTATTCTATTAGTATTATAAACGCGAAATTTCGTGTTGAAAAATGATTGTTTACCATTCCTTACGCAATAACTAGAGAACGAATCTAGATTAAACTAGATGAAACAAGGTAGTACTTCAATAATTTTACCGACATGAAAAAACTATTACAAATAACTCGTAAACTACTTATCAAATCTTAATTGTAGTTGGAACCACATCAGAATCACTATCATATAAAAAAATTGCTCACCCAGTGAAAAGTACCGCGGTAACTCAAATAAATACAGTCAAATTAACACGCTCCTTTTTTTGGAAATCTGATTTTTTAAATATTACGACTAGAAAAATATAAAAAAAATGAAAGATCCACATAAAATAACAACATAAAACACACTTATTTATGATTCGAATATAACTTTACAAAAACAAAAACATAACAGACAATACGAGACACACGTTCAAAGCGAACAATGATTGCGTAACTCTATTATAAACAATGAATAGTGAAGGTGAATAATATAAATAACTAATAAATAATAATAATTCTTGTTCATTACTTATTAGGGGGAAAATGTATATAAAAAGGTAATAGTTATAATATTTTTTAAAAAGTATATGCTTGAACGTATAGTCGAATCCGCAAGTTCAACAATATTTTTATGTTTTACACACTTAGGGGAAACGAAAACATTTTTAGAAAACGTATAAAAATTCTTGTACGCAGCGGGACTGAACCCGCGCCTCTTGAAATCGTCCAAGCCCCTGCCCGCTAAGCCACAAAGTGTTCAATCTCTGATGATGATGATGATGATGATGTGATGATCTCATCAATCTCTACAAAGATGCTAATAACATAAAATAAGTTGTAACAATGTGTATAAGAATTTCGACGCAGCCGGATGTAGAACGTGCATGGCTTAGCGGACAGAACGCTTGGACAAGCCTCCCAAGAGGTGCCGAGTTCGAGTTCCGCTGCGTTCGCAAATTTTTTATACGTCTTAAAACTATTTTTACAATTCGCTTATTTCAAGTATAAACAGTATATTTTCAATAATACTCAATTAAATATGAAATATCATTCACTCACACTATTACTATACATATACATATATATAAATACAAAACTTATGTGTGCCCTCTCGTTTGTTTGATGTAACACGACATACAACTGTATACCAACTGATAGCCTGGGGGTGAACGACCCCAGAATTACCAGCTGATATTTAGTCTTATGTCGAATTCTAAATTTCATCCAAAAAAATCGTAATTTATTAAAGAAACGGCAAACAATAAAATAAATTAATGTTATTCTAAAATATTTAAAACTAAAAAAAATAAATTAAATAATTTAAAAAAAAACGAAGAAAATTGAAGCATTCATTAATTTATCTATTATAAAAATAATACAATCATTCAATGAAAATATTATTAAAAAATCATTTTTAAATTTATTAATCTAAAACAATAACAAAAACATTAGAAAACTCTAATTCATACATTCCGCTACAATTATGCACATAACATTACTAAATTTTACATTATTATAGCAGACTACTAAATATATGTAGGTTTAAAAAGGACAAATCATAGTTACAAAAATAATAAGCGAATAAAATGCTACAGTAATTTCTGCGGAACTTGCAAAATATAATCAATAAATGTAGACAGAGAAAATGTGGAAAACATATGAAAGGAGAAAATCTGTATCTTTGTTTTGTACTTAACTCCTCTTCAATAATATAGGTCAGTGACTAAACTCTACGCTATTTTTGTCTTTACCTTAAACTGGGGAAAAGGTATATCTTATTATGAATATTCCTTCAAAGTGAGATTTAAACTAAATATCACTATGTTCGGTACAAAATAAAAACAATACAATAATTAAGACGTTAATCATTACCTAAAAAGAGAGAACATAAATAAAATAAAAATTGAATAAAAAGATCATTTGAGTTTCATTAAATTAAAAATAAAAATTGAAAAAATAATAACTGCTAAGTTCTTGCGCTTAGTCAGGCTTATACCAATAAGTACTCATTTATTATTCTTTAATATTATTTACTCATATATTAATAACCGGCATTTTCTCTTTTAATAGAAAATCTTAAAGATTCTAATTCACTTTTATCATTATAATTATTCCCCTTACGAGACTATAAACATACATTATTAAAATAAATATCATTTATCCTTTTCAAACATTCAAAATAACACTACATATCATCAAAAACATCACAATCTAAAACAACCTTACCTTGCTCCTTCAAATCATTAATTTGTGCTGTCTTAGTTTCAACCTGGTCACCGAGTCTCGTGGCAGCTTGGAGACCGGCTTTGGAGTCCTCTAGTTTACTGTTCAGACGAGCTATTTCCTTTTGTAAATTTAAATTTTGATGTTTAACTTCTTCTGTTTTGTTACGTATTTTCTCTGTTGCTGCGTGTATGTCTCTTTCTTTATCTGGAATGGTAAAATTGTAAATTTAAATTGTATTTTACTTTAATATCGACGCTTGTTGTTAGATAGAAGCAAGTATCAGTTTTCATCAAATTCATGAGTTCTAAATTTTGTAACTAATTTCACCAAACCTAATATAAAAGGTTTCTCATAAAATATACGCATTTTTTTTTAAAGAATACGTTACTTGCGTCTGATAGAATAACTTAACGTTAAGTTAGTAATTTACGATGACAATGTATTGTAGAATAAATAACAATACAATAGAAAGTCCATGAAAATGAATCGACAAAACTACTAGCATTAAATAAGAGTGACATATGAATGGATTTTCATAAATATTTCTTCTGGATCATTATTAATAATTATAACTTACCTAATTGGAACTGTTCCAAGACAACTTGCAAGTTGGTAAGAGCAGCCTCACTCTTACTCTTCGCGTCTTCAGCATCACTTAATCGTGTTTGAACTTCTTCTCTTTGCTTCTCTAATAACTTGATTTGGTTTCTTAATGTTTCTACTTCTTGGTTCGCACGAATGCTATAGAATAATATAAATCCAGGTAAATAATGTGGTGTTAAATTACGCTTCATAGACAATATATTAAAATAGTTCACTGAGAGAACCTAGTAAAATATCAATTTGTCTCTATTCTTATGCCAATTCTACTTACACTGTTAATGGGAAAGTGTGTGATGAACGCATGGATGTTTGTAACTTTTCATGTAACAACGATTAAATAGATATAGATGAAACATTATATTAATATATTAAAGTTTATACATTAGAATACCAAAAAGCTACAATTCATAAAGATTTGTTTAATTTGTCCATGTTACAGCGCTAACTTTCTAGTTTTAGATATAGTGCATGTTGGATGGAACAAGTAACTGTATGGAATCAAATATCAACAAATTTTCTTCAAAATGTATTAAAGTTTCAAAATTTTCTAACTAACCTGTTACTAGTATAAACAGTGCTAGTCTGCTTCGCTCTCTCCTCCACTTGGTGTAACCTCGCTTGGCACTCGGTGAGCTTCTGTTCTGACGTCATCAGGTCTTGTGTATAGTTATCTTCCATCTCTACCAAATGGTGACGTAGCCTTTCCAGCTCTCGAGAGGAATTTTGTTCTTGTTCTGACAACTGTATAATAAATATATAATAATGTAAATTTATTAGCACGGTTGTTAGAAGAATCTTGAATTTTAATATGTAAATTGTATATTGAAAGAATTAAAGATATAGAACTAAAATTTCTAACAAAGTAACTATTAACTTGACGAATTTAACATTTAGCTAACTGGTTTAAGAATTTTGTCTTACCTGTACATTTTCTGCTGTCAATTTCTTAACTGTATCTAATTGTATAGTAAGACTTTTGTCTAAATGTTCACATTTCACAGTTAAATTCTTGACTGTTTCATTTGAATTTAGCAATTCTGATTTTAATTTTTCATATTCACTTACATTTTGATTTAAATTCATGATTATTTGGTCTTTTTCTTTTAATGATAAAAGCAAAGTTTCGCAATTTGAACAATTTTCAGGGCGATTCATTATTAACTTATCCTTTTCTTCTAATATTCGTTTAAATTCTTCAGTCTGTTCCAACAAAACGCGGTTCAGTCTTTGGATTTCGTTATGGTATTGAATGCTTTCATTATGTTTCAAATTTATTAAACTAATTAATTCTGTCTTTTCTATATTTGTATTATTTATCACAGTTTGCAGTTCCGTACATTTATTTTCTAACATTATAGTTTGATTTTTTATTTCTACTAACTCACTCATTTTTACTTCAAGGTTACTTTTGGCTTCTTCCAAACTTTTTTCTATAACAACTTTCTCCTCTAATAATTTTGCATATTCATCATTTGGCAGTGTTGTATTTTCTGATGATTTTATTTTATCAGTTAATTCAACGATGGACTGGTTCAGTTCTTTGATCTCTTTCTCTTTACTGATAAGTGACAGCTTGTTTTCTTCGTATATTTTTTCTAAATCCTCAAGTTGATTAGTAAGTTTAGAAATTTCGATGTTTTTCGTATTGATTTCATCAGTGAGTTTGTCTATTCGGATCAAAGCTTCTTCTTTCTCGGTACCTAGCCTTAATAATTCTTCCTGATTTTGATTTCTACTGATATTGGTGTTATTAAGCTGTTCTGTTACTTCTTTCAGAGAAGATTGCATTTCTTCTAATTTATCATTTTTATCTTGGACCATATTATCTAACATTTTAACAGCATTTTTTAGTTTCAACATATCTGCTTTAGTCGTATTTATAGTGGTGTTTAAGTTGTTGATAACAGAATCTTTTTCAGCAACAACAAGATTAACGAGTGTCTCAAATTCGTCTTTTAACACGCCAATTTTACTACTGATAGCAAACAGCGTTTCCTCGAGATGCTTCTTTTTGTCAAAGAGCTCTTTATTTTCGTCTTTGAAAGCCTGAAATTTAGAATCATCTTCGTGAGCTTCATTAAGATAATTAAATGAACTACTTTCATTTGATGACGCTTGCGGACTCTTCAAATTAATAAAATCATGAGTTAAAGCTTCTACTTTCTTTTTTATTGTAGAATTTTCCTTAATAATATCATTTAATTTGGTGGCCATTTGTTTTTTTACAGTTAAAATTTTTTCTGCATTTGTCGTGCATGCGTTTAGTATTTCAGTTTCTTTAACTTTGTCTTTCAGGATATTAATTTCTTTCTCAATGTTTTTCTTTTCTTGTGTAATATTTTCTAAATTTCTTTCTACATCGCGTAATTTGTGTTCTAAGCAAATGTTGACAGATTTGGTGTCATTATGTGAATCTGTTATTGCTAAGATTTCCAGTTTCAGATCATCTAATTGTTTTGTAAGCAATACTTTATCGTTTTCTAATATATGAATATCTATGGCTAGTTGTTCATTTTTAGAATTTGCTAAACTTAAACGTTTCTTTAAGTCATCGCTTTCGTCTACAGCCTTTTGGAGTTTTTCATCAAAATTAAAACTTGAAGCACTTTCCAATTCCTTCACTGCTTCTGTTTGCGTCTTACATATGTTTAATTCGTTGAGCATTGATGTATATTTATTTTTCATGTCAGTAAGACTATCTTGCAAAATTTTCTTTTCGTGTTGAACTTCTGCAAGTTCTTTTTCTATTCTTTTTATTTCAGACTCAAATGATTTGTTTATTCTGTTGCAATCAGCTAACTCTGTTTCCAATTTTACGAGATTATCTTCATGAGTTTCAATGATGGGTTCTAGCTTTGATGTATTTTTTAATGTTGCTATTTCTGATATAAGAAAATCGTTATTTTTTTTCATTTCTTCTAATTCACGTTCCAGATGTTGTATGTCTGATGTCAGGTATTCATTTTCTGTAGTTACATCTTCAATTTGAGCTTGTAAATGATTTACGTTTACGTTTTTTTCAGAAAGTTTTTGCTGTAATGTGTCAATGTCGTTTTTAAAAGAGCTTATAGTTTTGAATACACTTTCTAATTTATGCATTACAATAGTTTCAGATCCAGAAGGCATTTCCCCGACATAATCTATTGGTAAGTCAAAGTTTACATAATGGTTATAAAGTTGTGTTATTTTATCTGCTTTTAAAACTTTAGATTCTACGTTATCGTGGCCATCTGATTCACGTTGAGCAAGCTGTCGTTTTAGTTCTTTTATATCCCTCTTTAACGTTTCTATCACGCCTTTTGCATTATCATCAATATTTACTTCATCTAAATGGTCTTGATTGGAATCACGTCTATGTTTGAGTTCATGAACTTCTTTTAACAATGCTTCGTATTTTTCTTTTGGGACCAAATTTGACGCTTCTGTATATTTAGTTGCGATTTCTATATCATGTTCTAATTTTGTAACTTGCTCTTGAAGTTTAAAAACTTCTTCATGTAATTCTTGATTCTCTTCTTGAAATTTCTCTGCATTTTCTCTTAACACACCATGTATCCTTTCCAAATTCAAATATTTTTGATGTAAAGTTTCAAAATCAGATTGTGTACTTTTTAAGCTATCTATTTCTTGATCTCTTTCACTAAGTTTCTGTAATAATAATTTAACTTCGGCAGAGTACTCGTCGTTAGAACTTTTTAATTCTTCGTGTTCTGTTTTTAGAACTTCAAAGTTTCTTTGTAGCTCTTTCTTCAACGCGAGAAGTTTTTCCATCGCAACCTGATGTTGATTATCTAAGTCTTCTAAACTACATGTTAAGTTTTTATTTTCTTCTCGAAGTCGACTAATTTCTTCATCATTATCTACTTTCTGGTCAATGCTTTCTCTATCTCTTATGTTGGAAAGTTCATTTTGTAGGGCTTGTATTTGTAGTTTATACTGCTTTTCGATTTCGTGATCAATTTTCGAAACCTGCGGTGGAGGATCCCAATACCACGTCGACTCTTCTTCTTTGACGCCATTTTTCCGCGCAAGGGTCTGTAAAAAAGAAAACCATAAATAAATACTTGTTATTCGAAGAAAAAAAAGTTATTATCCTATGCTTAGATATATATACATATATATAATAAAACCTAAAATATTGTTTTTAGGGATATCGACAAATCATCTCTTAGTGCTCCCTTACACTACCCAAGACCCATACATGCGAAATTTCAATTGTTTATGGGCAGTGGTTTCGGCTGTACGATGTCTCTCAGTCACTCAGTAACACAAGCGTTTTATATATATAGATAAACAGAACAAAATTTTGTCCACAGTTAATAAATTATTCATTATCAAAAAGAACACTTATTGATAACATAATATAAACATAAAAAACTTTGTAATTAGTCGATTTTAAATTGAACTTTCAATTGTCTTTAGATAAAATAATATATTTAAATTATAAGTGTTAATTAAAACTTTAAATTAAAATAAACCAATTGGAAATAGACAGTTTTAGAAGTAGAAAAGTCCACTTATATATGAAAACCCAATTATAATTCGCTTTGGGATATATATTTCTGTTCATAGTAAAAGAGAGTTCTAGAGAGTTTACAGAGATCAGAGAAAACCATGGCAATACACTCCGTTCTTCGATTTCCGCCTGAACTGAGTGGCGCAACTCATTAGTATTATCAAGACGAGATAATAAAAATAAATTAAATATAATTTTTCCCCGAAGTGAGGATCGAATCCACAACCATCGCGACCCATTGTGGCATTTTTCTACAATTATTGTAACCTTTTTTTTTTTTTTTTATTGATAACGGACGGCAAACGAGCAGAAGGACCACCTGATGGTAAGTGGTTACCTTCGCCCATAGACATCTACAAGTTAGTCTTAGTCTAGTCCACTATCAGAACCACCACATTTTGGGGAAAGGATGGGTGGGAAAGAGGAAAATCTGGCTTACATGCCATCGAACCGGAACACATCATTAAATATTTGGCGGTTCGTCTTTGACATGATAGTGGTTGCGAGCCAGTCGGAGGACGAACCTCCTACCACCTAACAGAAAACTATAAGTATTTAAGTTATTTACATATAAATAATACTTTTATTACCACGAATTTTGAATTTAAACGTAACTTCAAAAGAAAATAATCAAAATAAGATCTCGTCTTTAAGTTCTTCGAATAAACTTGCAATAGATTTCTTGGTACAACCACTTTCAACTAAGTTTATGATATGTTAGTGCGAAATGAATATTTAGGTAGTAACCTATAACGCAATTATTGTTTTTTCTTTGATCTCAATACTTATGAGTTCAAATCTGACTTGTAATATTTGTACCTGCGCGCCTATTATAGGTTCAAAAAAATCTTAGTGTATGCCTATATTTATAAATCTATTATTGCAGCCTCATAGTTTTTAATGAATGTGAAAAATATAAAATATATCCACTTTTCACTTTATAGTGGGGAGGAACGAAGTGTCTTAACACTAGGTTCTAAGGTTCCCTCTGCCTACCCTGCTATACGCAGGATACAGAGGAAACCAAAAAAAAATAACCACTTTTCTAGATATTTATTTTTATAACATGGCAAATCTTTATTAAATTTTATAAAGTGCTATTCTATTATATAAACTATATTACTGTAATGTTTAATCTAGATCTGTTCAGTAATTTTTGCTTGAAAGAGCAACAAATATCCATACTTACAAACTCTTGCATTTATAATATAAAATTATTGAGTTAACAAAAACCCATCACTTCACCATAGTTAAAAATTTAACTAAGAAATAAAACCAACACTAAAAACCTAACTGTACAAAAATATTCTTTATGTAGTAAAAAATAATGATTAAAATCGCCTACCACATTCACAGTACTAAACGTTTAAGCAAACACGATACGTTATCTACAGTGACTACAGTTTATGGCATAGTGACTCACGTAACAGACATACATATGCAGGTTTCCCTTTTTTTATTTCTATCGATAACCGTTTAAGGTTTATGAGAATATTTATTTAAAGTTTTACTAAATAGTAAAATTTAAAATAAAAAACCCAATACTTAAAAAGACAGCTTCACGCTTAAACCGCATACGGTAGTCAAAGAGAAATATACACTCCGTTCCGTCCACTTTCTGCCTGAAATCGATAGTTTGCATGTTGGGTAACGGAACTCAACGCCTCACCTTATCTTACTTGAGCGGGAGAAACGAAAATAATACATACATACATAGCTTCACGCTGTATCCCGCATATAGCAGGGTAGGCAGAGGAAACCTAGTGTTAAGACACTCCGTTCCCTACTTTCCACAATTTAATGAAAATAATGTAAATATAATAATTCGCCAATTAGGAATCGAACCCACAACTAATCGCGTTTACAGTCAGACGCTTTTTTTAATGTAATTTCACTATTTAATAAAGAATTATGCCAAAAAATCTAGAAAAAGATACACAGATAAATACTTTATGCAAATTGTTACGAAATTAATATAGCTTATACCTAAGTAAGACATTATAAAAAAATAGGGAATCCCCCATATGTCATGACAACTTTGACAGAAGAAGTTCATCTATTAATCTGTCAACGAGAACTGTCCCCGGTCGAGGTTTACAGAAAACTGGGGTGTTCCCGTGGCCTCTACTAGTGGTGGTGGAGGAGGAGTATTATGAGGAACTCCATTGTCCCTAATGGAGTTCCTCACATAAACAAAATCACAATTTTACTAAAAACTGCTTCATTGAAAATGCTAAAAAGTTCAATGTTAGGAATAACTCAAACTTTGACAATACTCGATTGATCTTAATTAAATTTAAACCTGGACCACATCAGAAGTCTTTTAAAAAATGATCCCTAATTTATATTTGAACTGATAGCCAAATCAATACTAGACCCTTTAAAAAAATCTAAAATTCTAATACTTCTTGTAAATCATTTGAAATAAATGTACTAGGTGTATAAAATGCGAGACGAATTAAGTTTGTCCTTGTGCGTTTGTAACGAAACTAATGTTGTATGAATACATGTAGTACTAGCTGTATTGAATAAAAATCTAAATATTATTAGTTTTATTGTATTATAAAATACATACGCCTAATATACACCGAATAAATAATGCGCTTGTCGTGGCGCAGAGGCACAGGCGTGCGACTGTAAACGTGACAGGTTGTGAGTTCGATCCCCACTCCAGGAAATGGAATTTTTCATTTCCTGGGTTTGGTAACAAGGCAAAGCGCGGCGTTGAGTTCCGCCACTCAGCACGGAATGCCTTAATTCGGCGGAAAATTGGTGAACGGAATTGTTGTAAGAGAACAGAGTGTCTTAACACTAGGTTCTAAAGTACCCTCTGCCTATCCTGCTGCGGGATACAGCGTGAAGCTATGTATGTATGTATGTATGTATTACTCTTTTCGTTATAATGAGAAGAAATCCTGCAAATGTAAATGCGGACATGAATAATTTGACGTTCAAAAATGAACTTAACTTCTTATTGCAAATAAAATTATTTGAATTTGAATTAGTACACAAAAATATTTAAAATGATAAAGACTGAAAATAATTCAACGACGATAAGGCATGTTTCGAGTTGCTGAAACAAATTTTAAATTCAATGTTTTTTAATGATCATAGAGTCATTAAAGATACACGAGCCAAACCGCGAGTGAAAGCTACTTTGTAACTTAATTTTGATTAAGAACCTATAATACTGTTTCATCTTATTAATATTATAAATGCAAAGGTTTGTGAGAATGGAACGATGTTTGTTACTCTTTCACACAAAAACTGCTGAACGGATCTAGATGAATCTTCACAGTAATTTACAGAAATTGTACAATCTAGCCATAACATAACGATAAGTATATAACAAAAAATATATCAAACTATACAGCTTATATAATGATACAATTAGATTTTCAGTTCCTTACGTGTTGTAAATTGTACACGTATGCCCATAATGTAATCTAAAAACGAATGCCAAATTATAAACTATACGTACAAGTATATGAGGATATCACATTTATGTACTTTATTTAAATTATTTTGATACCTCCGCTTTGGTAAACAAAGTGCGGCGTTGAGTTCCACCACGTAACATACAATGTCTCAAATTCGTGCGAAAGCAGCAAAAAGTGTCTTGACTCTAGGTCCTCTTTGTCAACCCAGCCATGGGATAAAGCCTTTTTTTTGTTTTCGTGAGGAAAACCTTTTATGTATACCCGCCCGTTGGGGACTCGGACAGGTTATGTGGGACTCCTAAGCCGGCAAATGATAGGCCGACCGACTAAAACCTCACGGAGCTCCTCCTCAACCGCCATTTGCTGGGGCCACGGGAACTACCCCAGTATTATGGGATAAAGACTGTAGTAGCTTTCTTATATTCATATCATTCTTCATAGTAACAGAAAGACTGATTTATACGTCAAGTATATAAAATACAATCGAAATTAACATTAAAGTATATAGATAACTATAGTAAAACCAGTTTTTTTCAGTTTCCTCAGCAAGTGACGCGGAACGCCGATAAAGCCGCTGAAGTAACAGGTACGCAAGCGTTAAAAACCTAAACTTTCAATTATATGCGATAATATTCATGTGTATATATATATATATATATATATATATATATATGCAGAGAAAGAGTATATATATATATATATATATATATATATATATATATATTATATATGTCAAAAAAATAAATTATAGTATAGAATTTTATAAGTTATTAAGCTCTATCTAGCCACTTAGATTGTAAGATTGTATGACTATTAGTTTCTTCACTCCAGGCTGTTATAAGGTCAGTCACTCAGTAAGGCAAGCATTTTATATATTATATAAATTTTTAGGACGGGACTGATCATAAACAGGATTGATTGTGGGTTCGATCCCCACTCTAGAGAAAGAGTAATTTTAGCAAGTATTACTAATATATAAAATAAAACATGTAAAAAGTGTCACGCTTATCTTTGCGCAACAGGTAATCAGAAAGAACCCCAATAAGATAATACGTTCGCCGGTTTCCACCTAAATTCTAGACATGACTTGTTAACAGGCGGAACTTAACGCCGCGCTTTGGCTTACCAAATAATAAAAAGACAAAAACTGTGGCAAAGTATCCATAACCTTTGTCTCCACGTCTGTACATTTGTAGAGCGTGTAAATAGAAACGTAGCTTTAGTATTGCTACACCTAAGCTCGGTTTACTCAGTACGGACAATGATAAGAGATAAGAGATAACGTATCTTAATGCCCCTCTGGTGACCGTTATGTTAGCTTTGAAATTCCTACACTTAAAAGAGAGCTGCTCTTTTGTAAATGAAACCCCTATTATATAGGCGTGAATTAGTTGATAAATCGACTTGCATATACAATTTTTAAAATATTAAGTAAGGTCTATAAGGTAAATAAGAGATATTGAGTTCTGAAATTGACCGGAAATCGGCCAAAATTGAAGTAACGGGTGTTCGTCACTAGATTCCTCTGTCTTCTTTTGCGGTGAAGAAGAGTGAAACAGCTTTTGCGTTTAATTAGTGTGTAGTTACTATTATAAAGTGTAGTGGTGGGATTTTTAGAAACAAGCGCGTAAGCTGCCGGGGTTCATAGGAGATTGGGCTGGAGTGTTCCCGTGCCCTTGGCTAATGGTGGTCGAGGAGGAGCACCATGAGGTTATAGTGAGTAAACGGACGGTCACATAACCCGTCCGAGTCCCCAATCAGGCGGGTATTCGTAACAAGATTTCCTCACGTCAAAAAAGAGGTATTAAACAAGCGTCCATTACACTCCTAATTGCAAACGACAAATCCAAGAAAATTGACCAATTATTACAATTCAAAGAAATACAACTAAACAGTACATTAGCAGTATGTCTAAAATTATTCAAGCCAGCCAAAGAAATGCCTTGACCGGGTTCCCGTGGATTCTTCAAATTTCCATAATTGAGCTGCGCTTGCGCAACCGTTGTCCCCTACATGCAACTAGTGTTACTGTTCTAAACGCCATTGTTGTAACAGACCTCTTTAGTTTGAGCTTCAAATAAGTTATATAAAGTACCGTGAAGTTTGGATAAATTACCCTGTTACTGGGGACATGGTTCTTTGACATGTGAAGATAAGTAATGCTGTAATAAATCTATGAGAGGTCTATTTCGAAAGACTTACTGCTAAAGTATATTCATTCAAATTTAAAATATTAAATTCATCATTGAATTATCATTACATTTTTTCCGGTGTGAAAACGCGGTGTTGAGTTCCGTGACTCAACATGTAATTTCCAGAGTTCACATGAAAAATAGTAAAAGGAGTGTTTCGATACTAGGTTCTCTCTGACTACTCTGCTGTGCGGGAAAATGTATGAAGCTTTTTTTTTTGGTTTTATAGGTTTTCTCGATTGATTTAGGTTAAATATTAAGTTAGAAAGTTGGTAATACAATGATTTATAACTAGCATATCTGCAAAAGGAGATGCAATTTTTTTTATCTTTTGGTTTTTGCTTATAAAATTCCACATAATATAAAAGTAAAAATTCTAATATTTAATTTAGAATCACATTTTTATTTTATATCTTCAAGTAAGGGCAATTTTTAACAGGACTTGTTCATACTTTTCTACATATATCTGAAATTCTCTAAATATCCTAGAATGTTGTGTAGTCCTGAAGGTAAATGTTATCAAAACGAGCCCAGCAATTTGGTATATAATTAGTAATAAAGCAACACATAATGTATTAGTTTTCTAAGTAAACCAGTCAAGCACCTACAATAAGGCATTCCGTGCTCCAACAATGGCCTATAAAACACCTAACAGTGCCTAGATCAAGCTAAGTTCCTGATTTGTGGGGCAAATGACCTGAACGAACACCTAGGTTTTGATTTTACTCACTTGTATAATATATAGAAATATTATTCATATTTATGTTAAACTAGATACTTTAAACGCGGCGTTGAGTTCCGCCACTTAAAACGCAACCTTCCGAATTTGAGTAAGGGGATGGAATGTCATGACTACTTTACTTTCCTCTTAGACTCGAGACATTGGGCAAGGATTGGCGAAACTCGATTTATAATTATACTCGATTAATATATTTTTATTAATTCGTTAATTTTCGATTAAAGCCATATTAAAATTTCACACAAAAATTTGAATCGATCATGATCGTTTTAGGGTAAAAGCGTGAAGCTATTCATTCTTTACTATTATCGAAGACTGATAAAAATGATCATCAAAACTCAGATCAGAAAAACAAACAACTAAATTATTATAAATAATCTTATTTATTAACACAAACTAACCAATCCTGTTATGGGCATCAATATTTATTTCCGAAACCAAATAGAGTGACTTTTTACTTGTAACTTGACCTTAATTACTAGTTAGTTAGAAGAGGATTTAATGTTAGTATTAATTTTAAACGTTTTACGATACTATAAAAAGGTAGTGTTGTAACATTTATTTCTTGACCTATCGTCTCGTAGAAGTCTTACGTTAAGCCGAATAACTAATTATTAGTATCAAATGTTCGTATAAGACAACAAAATTTGAGCTTGAGAGGCTTATATAAAATAATTTTCTATGATTCTATAGTCATATACAGCTGAATTAATACTAATTTCTTCATTTATAAGTTAAATTTAAAAAGCGTTGTTTCTAGATTCTTTTTGCTACTGCAATATACATTATATTATGACGAGGATAATAGCAGCGATATCGCTATTTGTACCTAGCATATAAGAATAGGGACAGCTTATGACTACAAAAATGGTTAGTTGTGAATTGGATCCCATAGGCTTTAGGGGAAATGATTATATCCTGAATGATTCCTGTTCTGCCAAGACGTTGAATCGCGGCGTTGAGTTCCGCTACTTCACATGGAAAATGTCGAATTCGGATTGAAAGCGTAGAACAGCGTATCTTAAAACTACTCCCTACGCCGGAAGCTATAAGAATGTTATATTTCTACAAAACCTGAGAGATATCCCTCAAATGCCACGTCCAAGTAACTTGAAGAAGATAGAATCCGAATATTATGTTTTCCACTTTCATGTTTATACCATCACATTTAAAATCACGAGTCCATTCAAATGTGTATGAATCACAATCACAATCACACTAAGTGTTATTTAAGCTATTCACATACATGGTTGGTCTATCATGAGTTATTATTACGCTCTGAAAATTGTATTACATTTATGTCTGTACGGTTGGCTTCACGTGTCATTTCACTTTTCAATATAATATTTTTATATTATTATAAGGATGTTTTGGATAATGAGTTATTTTACACTACCACATTGAATCCGCTACTACCTTAGTTACAGTCAGTGGTATTGTATAATTATTAGAAACAAATAATAATTCATTTTTTACACCAAATTCTTCACAAATTTCATAATAATCATTAACTAGACCTAAATTCTAGATAATCTAAGACCGAACAATAGCTAACGCTATACCACACTGGCAGCTAGGCGTCCAGTTTTCAAAACATAAGCTTTGTATTACGTATGTTATGTTATGACTAAATTAAGATGAAACTATTTAGAAGAATAATACTATTGTCTCATAATGTCGCAATTGAATGACATGTACGGACTATAAACTGTATAACATATGAATAAATTATTAGTTGCATTATTATTAAAGCCTTGTAACTTGGCAATACCTGTTGAACAAGTAGGACACATCGATACACAGTGTTAAGCGATTAATTTTGAATTAGATTTAAATGGTCATTAAATTGAAATATTATATATTTTTTTCTTTTTTAGATAATTAATTGCCTGTGATAGATATTTTCCTCTTTTAATTTTGGAAGTATTCAAAATAACCTTTACAAAATTTTCAGCCATAATAGGCTTTGTAGACTCTTAGGTATGACCAAAAAATAATAAATAATTTTTTGGTTTTGATAATCTTAATTACGGTTCAAAATGAAATCCTTCATCCCACAATATAAATAGGTATATCTATATAAATAAGGCTAGGTTAGATTGAAAGGTGTCCCACAAGGATCCATATTTGAACCCGGAATATATCTATTATATAACAATAAGCATGGATAGTCATTAAAGATAATCAAATAGAATCAATTTCACATGACTTAGCGTCCTTCGCGACTGCAACAGCGGAACGATTCGCGTGCAAGAGCGAACAATAAAGGAAATTGAGCTATATTTATAGATAAATACAGTTCAATTTCAAATGACAATAGAACTGTGATGATTTACACCATCATTCCACATAAAACCTTATGACTATCGAAATAAAGTAGATGTTTGATTAAAAACAGATATAACAAGTAAATACTATTGTACTTCAAATGCAGTTGTAACAAAGGTCATTCTCATACGACGAGTTTTCTTATTGCAAGAAGAAATACTAAAAACTTCTAATGACATGTTTGGAGGTCTCTGTGCGACCGAATATTTTATGTTCATTGTAGATTTAAGGGATTTGAGACCTTATTTTGTGATATTAAAGTTGATAATCGAATGGAATGTAATAAGATATGATGTGTGCAGATGATTTTATGCCTGGTCCATTCACAGTGCACGGGCCAATGTCACTTTGTCGGTATGTGATTGACGGTTACTTGTTCTAAGAGGCTGTATATATTTTAACAATCGCCTACTCTAAGGCAGTTATTTGAATATTGTTTTTTCTAACTCAATTCTGGTGTAATCATTAATTATTGACAAACGTGTAATAAAATTTAAAAAATGCACTTAAAAAATCACAATTATGATGATAAATTATTTTAATTGCATACTTAGCTATTTTAGAATCTGATAAAAAGGATTACAAAACGATTCATAAAATTTGAATCATTGTATATTTCGTATCTACCGCAATGGGGCAGCTAAACGCGGTCGTGCATTCGATTCTAATTCGCGAAAACGACTATATTTAAATAATTTTTATTTCTTCGCTCTGGTAAAACAGAAGCGCGGCGTTGAGTTCCACCAGTTAACACGCAATGTCTAGAATTCAGGCGGAAGGCAACGAACAAGGTGTCTTGACAGTATATTCACTCTTACTACCCAATATGGGTCATGGTTCCAATAAGATTCAATTAATTACAAGCAATGTTTGTAAGTTATTTTATTTAGAAAAAAAAATATCAAGAAAAAAAATGATACAGGCCAAGTGTCTGTAGTGTGGTCTATTAATAATCTATATTTATTAAAAAAATAGGTAAAAATTTACCTTTAACAATATTTATATTTCAAATATAGATAATTCTTACAAATTACTACATTTATTACTTTCAAGTATTCAAAAGTGTAAAATAGAGAAAATGGTCACTACATTTTTCAGCACATTGATAGCAGGAGATGCGTAGAAATAAATGAATATTGGCATAATATAAATAACGCCTGTCGTGGCGCAGAGACATAAGCGTGCGACTGTAAACGCGACAGGTGGTGGGTTCGATCCACTCCAGGAAATGGATTTTTTCATTTCCTGGGTTTGGTACAAGGCAAAGCGCGGCGTTGAGTTCCGCCACGCAAGCACGCAATGCCTCAATTCGGCGGAAAGTGGGGAACGGAGTGTCATAACATTAGGTTCCCTATGTATGTATGTATGTATAATATAAATTATATGTTCTGTTACACGATACAATATGACATTTTATATGACCAACAGATGTTGTCCATGTTTATGATTACAAAAGGTTAGTGAAGTTTGTAATATTATTTATATCAGGGGTGAGCAACCTGCAGCCCGTTTAACAATTTTTTCGCTGCTCGCCAAGCTTTTTGTATCAGAGATACAGATATCCTCCTGCCAATATATTAAGTTCTACCAGTATTGTTTATTTCAGATTTCATGTTTTTGTAATCTGATGTTTTTATAATGTGAATAGAATTTTAAATACTATTAAAAATCGTGGCTCGCTAAAAAAATACAAAATTTTGATAGGCCTGTTGCTAAAAAAAGGTTGTCCATCCCTTTTTATATGAATAAAAGAGATAATATTATATATAAAATTGCGTACTTTCGTTGCTGAGAACAATTGATTGTCATTACACTACCGATAGCTTGCTTTACTAAGTGACTGACACACAACGTACATAAAACCAAAACTAAAGGGAAATGTAGGAGAGTACTAAGAGAGTCTTGAAAATCCGCCAAAATCGTGATTTTAGATTTTACAGTCCACGCAAACAAAGTCACCGGATAGACCTAGCATACTATAAGCTATATGACAAAAATTGACAATAAGCTAGCATAACGTTACCCATCACTGTAGAGGTATCGTGCGTAACGGAAAGTCAACAAGTCGGTCATGGCGAAGTGTTTTATGCTTCGAATTATGATCTGCGGCCTTGGTGCCACCATAAAACTACCATGGATGAATTATGCGCGTTTGTTATTTTGTGCAATTGATTGTTGCATTAGGTATATATTTTTTTATTTTTCTGCGGAAATGAAAAAAATATATAATAAAATTTCTTGCTACGTTTACATTGCTATACATTTTTATAGCTTAAGGTACACCAGGGTAGGCAGAGAAAACCTAGTGAAGACATTCCATTCATCACAAAATTTTAATATTTTTTAAAATATCATGTTCAAGAGTAGGTAAGTATTTATAATCGTGATGTAGTTAAATAGACTGTAAGATCGAGTGGTTGTGGGTTCAGTCTACACGAGGTGTATCAGGATCAAACACTTTTAAAAAAATATATTAAATTTAGTTTATGCTTGCCCTGAGAGATATGCATTTTTAAATTATCAACCTATTTACGTCTGGTAGGTATGGATAACGGATGGCACACGAGCATGAGAATCACCTGATGGTAAGTTGTTACCTTCGCCCATGAACATCTACAACACCAGAGATGTTGTTGGGGTCCACTATCGAAACCACCACATTTTAGGGAATATATACGTAAGTTTTGTTATTATAACGTACTTTTTTACCTGAAAACATTCAATTTCCTTAATTTTTCTTTATTTAGTCACCTATACACCCTATAAATATCATGATTTTGTATATGCCAGTAGACTTATCCATTTATTCACGCCGTATACGTGTATACAGTCAGCCAGTTCGTGTGTATCATCGTCACAACGTATCATTATACGTAATTAGCACCTACAGTGGTAGTGGTACAAGGCCGCGATTATCACTGACAGATGAACATGTCAATATCTGTGTATTGGAAAGGTAAGTTAGATTCGCGTATTTAATGCTAGGTGTATGATATACAATTTTTGAGATATCATCTTCTATTTTAATAAAAAATTCTAGTTAATTTAGCTTAACTGATATAGCTCGTTCCAGTACACCAAATACGTTTATTTTGGAGGTTTTCGTGACGCAATAAGACAGCGTCTGACGTCTGCGTCTGCGTCTGTAGATGCGTTTGGTTGTCGGTTCGATTAACACTTAGGGATCATATGTAATTTATTTTTATTTGTCTGCTCTGGTTAGACAAAGCACAGTGTAAAGTTTCGCCACTCAACACGTCTCGAATTCGCGTGAAAATTGGAGAACTGAATGATTGGGGACTATACTAGGTTCTATGTGTCGATGTCGCTTTAAGGATAAAACCGTGAAGCTGAAGAAAAAAAGAGGCTGTCGGTGGTATTAAACCCACATCTATCGTGGTCGATAATTATATTTTAATTATTATCAATACTTCGTTCTGATAATCCAAAGTACCACAATGAGTTTCGCCACTCAAAGTAAACTATCTCGATTTCCGTCAAAAAGCGTCAAGTTTGAGTGTTTTAACACTATTTTTTTCTGGCCACGCTATACAAGAAAAATAATCTATAATATAAAGAATCCATACAAAAGACAATTTTTAAGTTATTAGTAAAATTGCAATATTTTTATGTGCGTCTTGTGTTTGACAATCACATTACCTAAGAGTAACGTTACATTGTTACACCGCAAAGTATACGACATCAATGACGGCCGCCGTTTATTTTACTTTCAAGGCGACTAAAAGTCATATATATTTTTTACAGCTTTATCCCGCATAGATAGTCAAAGTCCTAGTGTCAAGACGCTCCGTATTCTAGACATTGTGTGTTAAGTAGCGGAACTCAATGCAGCGTTTTGTCTTACCAGAAGGAAGAAATGCAAATAGTTCATAGTGATTGAAATATCAAAAAAATTATAATGTTTATATATAAAAATGAATGTTTGTCCGTATGTTCTTTATAAAATCGTGAACCATGCATTTGATCATGTGATGATCTTTAACAAAGTTGTTACGCATGATTCCACGAAGGTTTCTGAGTGGGTACGACCAATTTTCGACAGATGGCGCCATACATTTTTTTCGAAATTAACAAAATCAATGAAATTACTCAAAATGATTAGAATATTTGTATATAATGGGTTTCCTTCAAATTTATTTTTGGTGACGTAGCAACGCGCGCTGGGTACAGCTAATAAATAATAAGCTTGTTTTGATCTTTTGAAAATCTTACTAATGTTACTTAAAGTTTGTGAGGATTGATTGATGTTTGTTACTCTTTCACGTAAAAACTACTGAACGGATTTTGATAAAACTTAACACTAAAGTAATTTATACATCAGATTGACATATATGATATAATTGACAAAGATTTTACTTATTTGGCCATAATAAGTTTCTACTTTGAAATATAATTAGTATATTACGCCCAACTCGCAATGTTTCCAAATGCAGGAAATCGGAGGAAAGATGAAGTGATATGACACTTCTTACGTTTTACATAGATCCCATAGGATTGAATAAAAAGCAAGCATTTTTAAGTTAAATTTTTAATATAATTAAGTAATTTTTGTATTTAATTAATAATTCACCTATAAATACAACAACACTAACTATTAACACCTAGCACGTATACATATATCACTATTGAAACTTAGCAAAAAACTAACTTTAATCCAAAATCGAACCTACTACTTCCAAGTCGTCTTAATTTCAATCATACCAGGTCAACGGTTAAAAGAAAATACGTCAAGTCCACTTTCAACCACCATCGTCAGGTACGCAAGTATTAGAGACAGGCTACACCTCAGCTACTAATGTTACACCGACTGACCTGACCAGTGTCTGAAGTAATGAAAATTTACTTACTTTATATAATTAGATGTTGTGAAAGTTATATCTACTAATATTATAAATGTGATGTATGATTGTTTGTTACTCTTACACGCCAAAACTACTCAATTGATTATCATGAAACTGTACATACAACACATATTCTTAGACATATTAAAAAGGTCATAGGGTACTTTTGATTAAAAAATATATTTTGGGACATGATTGTTAGTCAAAAAACATGAAAATCTACCTATTTCAAAGCCTTCAAATGAACTCATACACACACTATACACTATAGTATGTAGTATGAACCGCCACTGACCATGCGAGCAAACCACGGGTAACAGCTAGTTTATATCATAAATGCGAAAGTTTGTGAGGATAGATGGATGTTTGTTACTCTTTCACATGAAAACTATTGAACTGTTATGGATGAAGCTTTACAGTAATATAGCTTATATATCAAAATTACACGAATTGTATATATTTGATCTCTCAGACTACCCCGCTAGTGACAAAGCGTGAAGTTAGGTAGGTAGGTAGGTATATATAGTATAATTTTAAAATATTTAATGTAATTTGGGTATAAGATAAGTATCTAGTTCTACTCATCCCACTAATATTATGATTACGAAAGTTTTTGAAGATGCGATGTTATCGCTCTTTCACACAATAGTTACTAAATAAATCTACATGAATATGAACCTTACACTAAATTTAATCTGGCCATAACATGACAATGACTAATTTTTTTATAAAATTTTTCTTCCATATTACCTTTGGGAATCGATAATTAGAAAAATATTTTTACACTACGTAAACTACAAAAAATATATAAATAATTATTAAAAAATAATATTTAAGTCAAACGATAAATATGAAATTAAGAAATCTTAGCTTCGTAGAAGCACATAACATATGACTCTGTTGTAACCGTCATGTTTCTTCATTGTACGTGACATTAGCATAATAAATAGTTGTCAATTTGTACTTTCAATATATACTAGGTTACTCTATTTTACAAAATGATGAAAATACGGAAAACATACAAAATCTGTAAAAACATACAAGCAGAGGAAATATTTCAAGAAAAGGATACTTATGTAAAATTTCCTGTAATTAACTAAAGCTTATGCTTTACCGTATACCAGGCAGAGAGAATAAAGTGTTAACGCACTCTGTTCTCTGATTTCTGCCTGAATTAGACACATCGCGTGCTGAGTGGCGGAACTCACGCCGCACTTTATCTTAGCAGAGCGGGGAAATGAATATAATTGAACATAATCATAGCCTCAAGAGGGAATCGAACCCGCTACCAATTGCGTTTACAGTGAGACACTGCCCCATGCTCCAGGATTGCCACATATTTTAACAATTTTGACGAATTCAAATTAAATAATACTCAAAAAAAATTGACTGTAACGAATTAAGCCAGTTTTAGTAATATCTGTCTTCTCACTCTTATATCCTAACATTCACAATATAAAACATTTGCGTATGCTATCGATCATTCAACTTAGTCACCGTGTACTCTGTAAACAAACGTTGCCTGGCAACGTCGCCATCTTTGCTAGAGCGAGACACATATATAAAGTGCAACGAGTGCGATAGAGACGGAATGTTGAACGATAATGCGTGCGCGCAGGTTTTATTTGGTGTTAGGTTTTTATTAGGGAAATTATTACTTCCTACATTATGACCATAGTATTGAAATTAAAGCGTTTCCTTGAAGTCGTAAAATTTTATTGGAAAATGTATTTTCTTGAAGGAATTGCCATTTATTGTATGGAGAAATTATATAGGGACAATAGTGGAACTTGTAGTATAATTTATGTACTATTAACTTACACAGGCTATATAATAAAAGTCATTAAAATGATTAATATTCATTTCTTTTAGCCTTACACTTTTTCGTACTTAGCAGAGTAATCAGAGAGAATTAAATATCCAGACACTTCGTCCTCCATTTCCATGCTCGAATCCAATACAATGCGTGTTGAGTGACAGGGCTCTACGCCGCTTTGCCTTAGCAGCACTCTAGGATATGAAAATTAAAACAAAAATAGTATTTTCATTTCCTCGCTTTGAAAAAATCCAAATCCAAATCTCTGTTAAAGCCAAAGCGGTGAGTTCCGCCATTCAGCACGGAATGCATCAATTCGGCGGAAAGAGGGGAACGGAAATGTTAAAACAAAACGGAGTGTCTTAACACTAGGTTCTCAGGTTCCCTCTGCCTACTTTGCTATATGCGGGATACAGCGTGAAGCTTTAAAAAATAATATTAATTAAATTATATTAATTTTAAAAGGTTACCTACAACAAAAAAAATCTCAAACTCAAAATCAAAACACAGACATGTCATTGTCTGGCTGCTACGAAATATTAAAAAAAAATCAAAAGCCGCCGTCAAATATCAGCAACTCAAACACGTTCGAAAAGTAAACAAGTGTAAAAAAAAAATTTAAAAACGGCAAAGGCCCACCCGCGTTTCATTCTCACTTCCGAACGCACGAAGTATTTAAAAAACAAATATCTACTTGCAAATTGTGGTTTGTTTTAAAAAAGTAGGCCGAATAAATATGGTTTTTTTTATCTGTTACCTTTTTCGTATTTAGTCTGTAGACATTAAGGCAGAGATGTCAAAAGTTTCGAGTTAATTGTTTGTTTTAAAGGATATATGTATTTTATAGGCTTTTTAACCGATTTCAAAAACTTTTTTTAACATGATATATTTTTTTTAGCTTCACGCTGTATCCCGCATATAGCAAGGTAGGCAGAGGGAATCTGAGAACCTACGTGATAAGACAATCCGTTCCCCACTTTCCGCCGAATTGAGGCATTGCGTGCTGAGTAGCGGAACTCAACGCTGCGCTATGCCTTATCACAAAACCCACCATAATGTGATATGACGATCGTAATTTAGTATTTTTCTAATCCTAAGTGGGCAAATGATACTTTAAAATAAAGATTTCAACAAAAAAAAATGACCTCTAGTAAAGTTGCCTAAAACGTAACATTATTACGAATATCTTAAAAACTGTTCGTCAGATCTTAATTACGTTAAAATAGAACATACCAGAAGTACTAGTTATCACATGAAAAAGAATCGTCAAAATTGGTTCACCCAGTCAAAATTTATACGCTTACACACATAGAAAACAGTAATTAATAGTACATTCTCCCTCTTCTAAGTCAGTAAAAATTGTATGCAAGTCGACTTATCAACCTATTCACGCTTATATAAAGACAAATGTAAAGAAAAATAGAAAACGAGTTACAATATATCTTACGAAACAAAACAAAAAGAAGCTTTCAGATAAACGATTGCATAAAACATGGAATATTCAGTTAAAACTCGGCAGAGGCTATTTAAATTCATTTAAATCACAATAACTGTGTATTTATGTGGTAATGTACGAGAGGCGGTTGCGAAAGTGAGACCGTTTGACAAAACGTTTCTATTGTAAAAATATCTGTACAGGTTATATACAAATATGTGGCTACTAAAATTAGTTGAAGCGAAGAACAAAATTTTCACGTATACTGTTAGCCTTAGATTGTAAGTTATCCTATTTAAAAATATATCCTTATTTTTGCAATTCACACATATCAGGAAAACCAGGGAGAATCTATTGTTAAGACAATATATTGTCTGACGGAACTTAAAATCTAATAATACCAGTTAGTCCACCAAAAGCAAGGGCATACAAAAATATAATAATCAACATACTGTCAATTCATTTTTCCAAAGAAGAAGTCATTAAAAAAATGACAGAAATCTGAATGTCAGAACTTTTTCGACTTTGACTTGAAATTTAGAGAACCTAACCTAATCTAACTTCACGCTTTATCCCTAGCGGGGTAGTCAGGGAGAACGGAGCGCCAAACGCTACGGTCCCTGCATACCTTTTTCGCCTCGTCCACAGTCATTAACCTCTTCATGCTTGCCCTAAGGGCATGAAATTTAGGGTTTCACTTCAAAAACACTGAACTTCACTTTCAAAATAAGTTACACTCCTAACTTTGATAACATATCAAAAACTTAACAATCATTAACATTCAAAGCATAAAAAGATCTACAAGTAGTTTACAAGATACACGCTCTTGTTACAACCCGCATTGTGTAGTTAATTTGTCCTGAACGAATTCCCAACACCAGGATTAAGTGAACTCTCTCTCCCTAAAACAGACCAATTAGCGGGGGTCAGTTAAAACTGGGCATTAGTGCACAAACGTGACTCGCATACGGCCATTGATGATAATTTAAAAAAGAATGCGGGTCTAAACACCTGTCAAGTGTCAAACGGTGGCGGGAGGTGTTTTTTTTTTTTTCAATTTTATGTGGCATTGCGACCTCTTTGCTTTGTAACGTATGTTGTACATTGGTTTATTATAAAGGATATACTTTTATATATATACATGAAAATTATGGATTATTCCAAAATATTAAGATTTAAAATTATTTAATTTTTTGTTATAGTTAATTTATGTTTATCTCTTTGAAATATATTTTATCCCAGTAAAAAAAAATTTAAAAAATGTGTAAATACAGTATAAATATATATTTTTTGATGTGAGAATAACACTAAAAAAGTATAGGTATAAAAGTATAGATAAACATTTAATAAATAGCACTCTTTTTTACTCAAGGCCCATTTTTAGAAATAATCTTTGGGTAACAATTATTCGTAAAAATCTCCCTAAAGAGATGCTTAAAACAAAAAACAACTTGCAAGAACCTAGACTTGCAGGCTAGAGTTCTTGAATAGCTTCCAAGGGTCGCGGGTTCGAATCCCGATACGTTAAAATTTTTATATATTTCTAAATATTATTTTTTCTCAAGAGTGCGAATAATACTTTCAAAAAATCAAAAAATATACCTGATTCAACTATAGTTTGAGTTTGCTTCAATTGATTTTAAAATACAAATATTAGAAACGATTGCCCCAAAAGGAAGTGTGTATATACTGGTATATATATATAAAAAGAATTTATCTGGCATTCCGATGTCCTACAGCGTTGACACAACTGAGTCAACAGTTGAGTGTCGTGCAGAATGGAGACTGGTTTTATATTCTACTTACTAATATTATAGTTATCATATTGAAAATATTATAGCATTACAGTGTACTTAGTGAAGCATTTCTCCTATTTTTTCAAGCTTCTTTGCAAACCTTCGTCATTTTCCACCCGAAATAGAGATATCGTGTGTTGTAGTGAGGAACTTAACATTTTAAATATATAATTATCCGAATGGGGATTCAATCCAGAACTAATCGTATTTACAACCAGACGCTATATTACTGCGCCATGATGGCTTTTATTATTAAATTCCTCATACTTTAACCATGTTCAACAAATTTACTAGTAAGTACATAGATAGAAACTTATTTCTCCATTGAGGATAATAAGATTCTAAAAGGTTTTTAAATTTATGACAGGTCTATTTTTTGATACATAAATTAATCGCTGCGTTGACTGAACATGCAATACCATAATTTCGGGCAGAAAGTGGAGATCGAAGTGTCTGGACAGACAGTAGGCTCTCTGACCATCCTGCTCAAGTAAACCGCGTAAAACTAATAAAGTGAATTTTATTATAAATTCAACTGTAAATGTATATCATGTATATCAATAACATACTTTCCCAATACATATTTTCAAAAAAAATTTCGCACAAACACTATAATTTTTGGGTCAAAACATTTCGCAAGAGCACAAAAATCAAAATAACAAAGCGTTATTCGTAACATACATACATACATACATATATCGAAAAAATGTTACAAAATGGTCAATATGAAAAAATCTTGGTCATTGTATATATAAAAAGTAGTTTTAAATTTTTAAAATTTACTTTGAAATTGTAATGTCAGTGTGTACGTGGATGTATTAACATATAATACAGGTCGGTGGTATGTTTTTTTGACCCCTGATAGTATAAAGCTGTATAAATATCGATTCACTTCCGTTTCTGACTTTTGACTATAATTAATTACAATTGTTGAAATATTTATATTATAAAAAAAGAGGGATTTTTTAGATATTATCGCGTATATTTTAGTATTCGGAAATATATTTTTGGAAATTCGAATACTGTAAAGTGTTGGAACGAACAGAGTAACTTTACTGGTTCTCTATGTCTACCCTGCTATACTTTAATGAATAATTTTGACTATAATTTCATTATTAAACTAAATTTTTTGTTTTAACTTCACGCTGTATCCTGCATAGAGCAGGGTAGGTAAAGGGAACCTGAGAACTTAGTGTAGTAGACACTTCGTTCCTCACTTTCTGCCGAATTGAGGCATTGCGTGTTGAGTGGCGGAACTCAATGTGCTTTTGCCTTGTTACCAAACCAAGGAAATAAAAATACTAAACTTTTACATTTCCTGGAGTGAGAATTGACCCAATCTGTCGCGTTTACAGTCGTACGCTTGTGCCTCTGCGCCACAACAGGCGTCACGTAGATTTTTAGTCGAAATTTTAAAGATCCCTAACCTACTAGCTATCCAATTACTATTCCATAATATATGCCAATAATCTTATACAAGGAAAATAAATCGTTAGCAACCATATTGTATAAAATATGGAATTTATTGAATTTACTCAAACAGCGAAAAGGTGTGAGAAACGGACATACAACACCGCTCACTCAGCTGTACAGACAGACAATAAAGTTTGAAAATAATCTTAAAACAGTATAAATATACAAAAAAGGCAAATAAAAATTAGTTTTTGTGTTTGATAACAAGGCAAAGCGCGGCGTTGAGTTTTACCGCCACTCAGCACGCAATGCCTCAAATTCGACGGAAAGTGGGGAACGGAGTGTCATAACACTAGGTTCGCTCTGCCTAACCTGCTATATGCGGGATACAGCGTGAATCTATGTATGTATGTATGTAAAAATAGTTTCACGTTTTATCTCTCTGAATACCCCGCTAGGGACAAAGCGTGAAGTTAAGCATATCACGCACAGTAGGGTAGTCAGAAAGAAGTAAGCCTAGTCAGTAGTAGTCAGTCACTCTGTTTACAGTTTCCCGTCCGAATTCGAGACATCACGTGTTAAGTGGCGCTATGTGCCAGAGCAGATAAATGAAAATAATTTCACCGAGTGGAAATCGAACCTATAACTATCTAAATGTTTTTTTTTTATTTGAAGACTTAAAATTTTCTATGTTATTGTTAACAAAACCCGTATATAAATCCGATTAATAGACTGATGAAGTTCACTTACATATACAATTTTGTAAATACTATTAAATATCAAGTAATAATGAAATTTTATAAGCTAAATAAAAAAAAAATAAAAGTCTAATAAATCTAACAATTTTAGATAAAAACATTATTTTCAAATAAAACTTAAAAATACCTCACTGAAAAGTACATTACTATTTTAGATTTATCAAGATATTCACGCCACTTTATATAATTAAATAAGACATCATAAACTTGAGTGGACTCGCGTACAGTACAAAGGTGCCGCTTTCCTAGAACGTTTGTTTGTTGATCCCTTACTCAGCAACTATGATATAAGCATGCACACTAATTTACTTTAGATATAGAAAAATAAATAAAAAAACTGATTTCAAATAAAATGCATTAAAAATCGTATTACGAATAACTCAAAAAATTCTCGTAAGATCTCAATTAAATTTAAATGAGGCCACATCAGAAGCAGAAAAAAAAATCATCAATATTGGTTCATCCAGTAAAAAGTTATGCAGTACATACATAAAAAATACAATCGAATTGATAACATCATTTTTTTTTAAATCGGTTAAAATAAGTTAGGTACAGAAAGGAGCTCAGGCAGCGCAAGCGAGGCTTAATGCACTTTAAAAGGGCCCCGTAAACCTACACTTGGGTCGCAAGTCCCAGGGACTGTTTCGAGCTCCTCCACCTGTAAAGCTAAGGGCCCAGCACCTCTATAGAGAGTTCATGGAATGCCTATGAGTTTAAGGAGTTTCTTCTTCCACATAGCAATGTATTCAGAGAGAACCAGTGTCAAGACACTCCGTCACCGTTTTGTACTAGAATTCAAATCAATTTGTTTTAAATAACGAACTTAAGTTCGCTTCACCACGCTCCTATCAACAAAATTCTAGTGGAAAAATAATATATTATTTTCTTGAATACCTAAAACGTTTAAAATTATCTACCCCCAAGTAGTAAGTGAAACGTGACGGCGATAATGTATGGAAAAAACGATACATACTCGCTAATGGCTGCGAGGCGGGAACTGAAATATGTAGATAGTAACGCTTTATTGAACATACTCGTATATATAAGCGGCAAGGCGTCCATATAACACGGTACCCACCGGCTTACTTTTTTGTCATTGATAATAAATTTTCTGAAAAAAATTGAGAATGATTTTACAAAAAAAAAACAAGGTTAAGAAAAGTATGAGACCTAAAAAATTGGCCGCCAGGAAAATGTTTAGCTTAAATTGTAATTGAAAAAGACAAGCTCAAGAAAAGGTTACTAGGAAAATTTTAGGTATAAAATTGCAAAAAAAACAAGCTCTCACATCTAAAACCACCTAAAAAAATAGGTCGTCAGGAAAACTTATATATAGTGAAATTGGTAAATTAAGATAGTTAGATTTTTACTTAGTAGATTAGGTAGAGAGCACGTTGTGACACTTCACGTAACGGTACTGAACGAATCTAGATGAAACTTTCCAATAGTATAGATTATCATATTACATTAGAACAATACATAAGCTACAACTTACAATGATTTTGTGTAATTTGGCTATAGCTGGTGTTGTATTTGTATATTTATAAGTGCTTAGTATAAAACGTGAATAACTGAATATCTTAATACTAGGTTTCTTTGCCTACTCCGACATTTCAGGGGTGCGTGAATCTTAAAAAAATATATATACGTAAATATATTACTTTAATTACCTTCCTTTATAACTAATATTGGCTCCGTCAAAACTAAAATCAAAAATACTTCTACCATATTTTTCCAAAACACGTTTAACTTTAACACAGATAAAAAAAAGCTAAATTTAAACGTTTAACAGATTAAAAAATTAATCATTTTACAATACCTGTGTTGTATTCAGAAACTCTAGAAATTATCAGAAATTACACTCGCCCTGACAGATAAGAATACGTGAAAGATAAGAATAACGGTCATAGTTTCCCGCCTTTTGCGTTATCTGTGCTTAGGTGTTAACTATATATGCTCTATTTGTTTTTTTCTAATTACACTTGGTATGAATGTAGTGTTAGTAAGTAGGGTTGTCTTTTAGGAGAATATTTGGCGTAAACATGCATACATACATAGCTTCACACTGTATCCCGCATATAGCAGGGTAGGCAGAGAGAACCTAGTGTTAAGACACTCCGTTCCCTACTTTCCGCCGAATTGAGGCATTGCGTACTGAGTGGCCGAACTCAACGTCGCGCTTTGCCTTGTTACCAAACCCAGGTAATGAAAAATTCCATTACCTGGAGTGGGAATCGAACCCACAACCTGTCGCGTTTACAATCGCATGCTTGTGCCTCTGCGCCACCACAGGCGTTATTTGGCGTGAATATGTTGATAAATAGCAAACGTGTTTAAGAGTTGCTCTACTCTTTTAAGTGTAAGTGTCATAAATAAAGCAATCTTAATTTTTATTAATGTCTAAAAAATATGAAAGTCGACTTAACGAATTAACTTGGCAAGTATATATAGACATATTCAATTACCCTAATAATATCATTCCGTATTTATTATTTAATTTAAAAAATATATATGAAACAATATAAAATTTTAGACTGTGTAATACCGATGTATAGGCTATATTACTGTAAAGTTTCATCTAGGTAGATTCATTCAATACCTTTTTGATGGTAAAACTAACAACTCTTTCAATTATTTTCTCGTTATTTTGGACACCACTAGGTTCATAATACGTTATTGTATTTTTGCTATTATTTGCTGTTAGTGTAATTAAAAAATTAACTAAATAAATATAAATGGAACCACATTAGACCCACTAGCTATCATATATAAAAACATCAAAATTGATTCACCCAGTAAAGAGTTATGCCGTAACACACATAAAATATTACAGCCGAAGCAGAAAGAGGAGGTTCAACCTCTTCATTTTCGGAAAGTCGGTTAAAAGGAACATGGTATTTCACCGAGCCAACCCTACTGGAAGTGATAATGAGTCGAAATACTTTTTAAAAGCCGAGGTCGTGGCAATCTTGCGATAAATAGGTTTGAATCGTTAATTACGTACACTGAATATGCATGAAGGTTTCACTACAATTATTGTTAAACACAAAGATACTTAAAATATTAGAGACACGTTCCGAATAACTATTGCTGTATTTAGAAATATTTAAAAAAAAAGAATTGTGTGTGTAATATATCGACTGTCGTGGCGCAGAAGCACAAGCGTGCGACTGTAAACGCGACAGGTTGTGGATTCGATTCCCAGTCTAGGAATTTTTCATTTCCTGGGTTTGGTAACAAGGCAATGCGCCGCGTTGAGTTCCGCCACTCAGCACGCAATGCCTCAATTCGGCGGAAAGTGGGGAACAGAGTGTCTTGACACTAGGTTCCTTCTGCCTACCGTGCTATATGTGGGATTCAGCGTGAACCTATGTATGTAAGTATGTGTGATATATTATGTGTTTAGATACTGTTACTTTTGCATTGACCATTTATTATTACTAGTGTCCCCGTAAACGCGTTAATAACGCATTGCGTAGTGACGTATATGTCACTTTGTATAAACATGGACGTCAAATCATGGTAGTGTGTGTAACATTTATTTTATTAATTTAATATTTTTCTGTGCATTATTTTTAGAAAATATAATCATTGCGCACTCCTTCGCTATATAAACTATAAGTGTGCCAAGTTTCATGCTCCTCCGTCCGCGTAATTTTCGTAAAAAGGGATCCAAGTTTTTTCCTTCACGTATTTATATATAGATTTTTTTATATTAATGAAATTATTAGAAAAAATATGATGTATAGTCATATCAAGAAGTATATATTTTTTTTTTTTTTATGGATAACGGATGGCAAACGAGCAGAAGGACCACCTGATGGTAAGTGGATACCTTCGCCCATGAACATCTACAACACCAGAGATGTTGTAGATGCGTTGCCAACATAGAGGATACAGATGGAAGAGGAGGACAATGTAGTATTCCGTTTTCGGAACCACCACATTTTGGGGAAAGGATGGGTGGGAATGGGAAAACCTGGCTTACATGCCATCGAACCGGAACACATCATAAGATATTTGGCGGTTCGTCTTTGACATGATAGTGGTCGCGAGCCAGACGGAGGACGAACCTCCTACCACCAAACAAACCATATATACCATGTGGTTTAAAAAATTTGGCTACAAATTGCAAAAGTAATCTGGGTTCGAATTCGTAAAACTAGTGTTATGAAATAATATAGATACATACTATGTACGTATAAATATGTATGAATTTTGCTGAACCACGAACATAGTATCGACTCACTATTGTAGTAGTAAAACAACAGTGACACATCACTACTCACTAATCTATCTTAATTTCATAAAAAAAAACACTAAATTGCTGCATCCTACTATCATATTATTCTTTTCAATAAATACGAAAGTTTATGAGGATGTATGAATATTTGTTACTTTTTCACGCAAAAACTACTAAACGAAATTAAATGAAGTTTTACAGTAGTACAGTTTGTATATTAGAATAACATAAAATTTTCAATTTACAAAGATTATGGTGATTATCAACACACCACACGGACAGAGCTGCGAACAAAAACCTAGTTTCACCATAAAACATTTAAAAAAATAAAATAAAAATAATAAAATATGATATATTTTTTACAATTTTCTACAGTAACTATAACATAAGTTATTTTTCCGTAAAGAATATATAAAGTTTGAGATAGCAACACCTACTTGTATGGTAATTTAGCTCTAAATACATTAGATATAAAGATGATATTTGTATGAAGATAACAGTTTGATCAGCTGTATAAAGGTTCTTGTATAATAAGCACCTGATACAACACGAACTCGCAATCATGTGAGTTGTTTTAATTTCTAGAAGTAAATGAATATATAGGAAATGATTGTCATCGTGGCGCAGTGGAAGAGTTTGACTGTAAGCGTAGTTAATTGTAGGTTCGGTTCATGAGGGAATGATTATAATATTTTTTTTTACTTTACGCATATAGCAGGGTAGGCAGAGGGAACATGAGAACCTAGTGTGAAGACACTCCATTCTCTTACAACAATTGCGTTCCCCACTTTCCGCCGAATTGAAGCATTGCGTGCTGAGTGGAGAAACTCAACGCCGCGCTTTGCCTTGTTATCAAACCCAGAAAATGAAAACACTAACATTTCCTGGAGTGGGAATCGAACACAACCTGTCGCGTTTACAGTTGCACGCTTGTGCGTCTGCGCCACGACAGGCGTTAACTATTAAATTATTTTCATTTAGAATTCGGGCGAAAAGAGGAATGGAGTATCTTGACACTAGGCTGTCTGACTACCTTCTAATAAGGGATAAAGCGTGAAGATAAAGAAGAGAAAATTATAATTTTGAGCCAATCTATTACCGACTTTGGAAGCTATAAACTTCTTTAAAATCAAAATAATAACATTCAATTGTTCTGATTATTATGATTACATTACTATTTAGCAATAATGTAACGTTATTAATCTAGTAATAAAAAAAATATTAATTCAAATTATATGAGAATGACAACTTTCTGTCGATTTCTTATAAAAGATACAGCAAAAGTCTAATGCGTGATGAATTTTGAAGTACTTAACATTATTAAAAAAATATTTGTATTTAAAAATCAACTACTATTAATACTAAACAATAATATTGCCAAATTGAAATATATAACTCAGAATATATACCTAAAAATACAAAAAATATAAATCATCAAAATTTATTACAACTTATCTATCCATGTTCTTTGGTCACAGACAAGAAAATTAACTTAAACCGCTGACCGAATTAGCTATGTCACTTTAATTACTCAAGTGACGTCTGCACTGGCGCGAAAACGTCCGCCATTTTCTGAGCACAGACAATTAAAACATGTCCTCTTTTTTTTACGCATCTAGACAATGGATTTGCGTGCTGTGAGGTTATTTGAAATAATTTTATACCTCACCATCGTATATAATTGAAATTATGAGGTAAAATCATTCAATGTCAGACCGTTCCTTTGGTCATAAATATCGACAGATAATAGATATCGAGAAATATTATTGGACTGGGATGGTTATTTAAAAATTACATAATAATATACTAATGTAATGTTGTATTCGATTTACGCATCGTACGTGCAAAAACGAAACGTGATTGTTGAATATAATTCTAATTGTTCTTTTTATAAATCGAGACGTATTACGTACTTTATAATTAAATTTAGAAATAGTTATTTAGTTCCGACTTTGAATTTTGGGTACCAATTATCTAGTGGCACACGAATATAAACCAAACGCAAAACCTTATCAAATGACATAACTTATAAAGTATTCATTTAAGGTTATGTATCATTACGTTAGTATAACCATCGTGGCGAAGCGAGATAATGTCTGAATATAAATGTAATTGGTTTTGGCTACGATACCCATTTGGGGAAATTGTTATTTTCTAATTATTTCATTTATTTCCATGCTCAGATAAGAGAAAACGCCGCGTTCAGTTCCGCCATTGAACACGCAATGTCTTAATTTCGGCTGGAATGTGGAGAACGGAGAGTATCACTAAGTTCACTCTGATTATTCTGCTATGGGGGAACAAGTATGAAGCTATAACATTGAATACATACATAGCTTCAGGCTGTATCTTGCATATAGCAGGGTAGGCAGAGGAAACCTAGTGTTAAGACACTACACTACTATATTCCCCACTTTCCGCTGAATTGAGGCATTGCGTGGTGAGTAGCGGAACTCAACGCCGCGCTTTTGCCTATATATGTAACATTGAATAAAGAAGAATAATCAAGTTCACTAGTTAAGAAGACATAAGAAGTTAAGTTCCTTTTAAAATTCTACAAATATTTACACAACAGGCCATCCAAATTCAAACCCAAAATACCATAAATTACAGCTACCAACAACTAAGCCAGAGAGTCACCGGAGTGTAACGTATGACTTTCAAACGCCTTTCCTAAATACGACAGCATAAATATTTAATTGTTCGCTACAAAACAATAAACCTAAGCTAGTCGTGCTAAAACAAAAATCATTATTAATTTTATCGTACATTTCATGGCTTTGGCGTGTCTTGCGCAAGGATCCTAACACCATAAACATAATCTATGTGTATTTATTGATTTTTGGTTAATAATAGATATATAACCATATTTAGAGATGTTAATTAACGTTTACACTGAACTAATTTGGACTATTTTTTTTAGTAATAACTGTACAAATGTAATGTGAATTAAAATTTAATTGATGATAGCTCTTGGTACGATTATTACACATGGATTTAAGAATTGATATAAAAAGAATTTAGTATAGATTTATTGATTATGTGCACAGAATTAATTGATTATTTATCTTATTTATTTTCACTGAATATGTTCCTTCCCTTATCTCTGATAACGAAGCTTATTTTATTATAGATTTCATTTGTGTTCCAAGGATTAACTGTGCGAGTATCGGGCCCATCGCGTTGCAGAGACAGGAACAGAGCCTAAAACTAGCGACCAAGTGTAGGCTTAAGGAACCACTTTAAAATGCGCCACCCAATACTTGCAAGGAAGGAACTAATAATAGTTCTAGACAGACCGGAATCTTTTAGTACATTTCGATGCTTACCTCTCGCGCCTACTTCTACAAATAACAATAGAGTTAAAGTCTATTCAAATTAATAACATATAAATAACAGATAAAAATATGATAATTATGGTTTAGTATATTATAAAAAGTTTAATCTTTGATCATATATTTAACAAAATATCGATTTCCGGTCATCCGTCTGAAACAGGGCTTAAACTGCTTAAGCCCTAAGATTACTAAAAAACGTGTCGCGACGTTATAGGTCTTATCAATCATGTTGACACATATTAACTACTTTATCTATAAAAGAATGATTAAAAAAATATATAAATAAGTATGCAAATTACTTATAATCTGATTTCTTGTATAAGTTAGTACGTCAGTTATACATAAATTAAGTAAAGCGCGGCGTTGAGTTCTGCAACTCAGTACGCAAAATTCGAAACGGAGAATGGAGGATCTTACACTACGTTCTCTCTGCCTTGCAGTACAATTCTTTATTGCAATTAGAACTGATTGTGGATTCTTGAATTGGTCGATGAAAAAGTTGTCAAACCCCAGGTAAAAGAATATTTATACTTAAAATAGTTTAACATCCCTAGCATGGTTAATATAGTACCGGCGTTCGGTTCACTCGAAAAGCCGCAATCTTAAAGAATTATGTAGATTTAACTAGGATTCTCTGAATACTCTGCTGTAAGGTTCACGGAAGACTCGTGTTTTCCCGTGGCCTTGGTCAGTGATGGTGGAGGAGGAGCATCGTAAGGATTTAGTGGGTGGGACAGACTACATCTGCCAGTCCGGAGTCCCACATAACCCGTCCGAGTCCCCAATCGGGCAGGTATCCCTATCGGATTTCCTCAGGTAACAAAAAAGATTCTCTGAATATCTTACAGAAATGCGGGTGATGTCTGAAGCTAAAGTCATTAATTGACACTAACTGAACACTATTGCACTATTGCTTGAATTACATCACATGCATAAATACACGTTAAAAAACACAGATTTACATAACATTATAAGTTAAGGATTTTAAAAATAGGCTCATTTTTTCTCAATTTAGCTTAAATCAGGACAAGCAAAAAATACTAAATAGACAGTGTTAGATACACTATGAACCATGATCAGATAGTCCATAAGAATCAAGGCAGATAAGATGTAAGTTTTATTTCACCAGTTCAAGCTAATAGCTTAGATTTCAACACACAAGAATAGAACTAGCTATCTCAACAAGTAGCAGTTACTGCCAATGTCATACGTGCCAGAGCAGTCTTCATGCTGTCTAGTAATTCATACCTATTGCCTCTAAAGTATACAAGTTAAGTATCTGACATCACAATTTAAACGACGCTACTGCACTACCTAGAACAGTTAAAACTTGAAACTCGTTACATTGTAATGTTAAGTGTGACAAAATACAGGACAGAGTTACTATGTACGAAAAGTACAAAACCGACCCTAATCTTTCTATATCAACGTACAGGCGAAATTACTAGTCTTAGAAAGCTAAAATTTAGCTTGTGAGCTCCTTGAGTTAAGAGGGGCACTGTGTGACGTTTTCCCGAAATTCTTACAGAAACGTGAAAAACTTGAATTTTAATTTTTACAGGTAAGGGAAACGAATTCGTGAGATACGGCGAATATTCCACAATTGTTTTCAACATAACAGACTATAACATAACTTGATGATTAGAATTTCTATAAGTTCCTTTAAGTTGTTAATTTAATAAAATAGCTTACATTATTTAAAACTACGATAATAATTAATTATTTTTAGCTTTTAAAATGACTTTAAATCTTTTTTTTTATAGATATCTAAATGATTCATCACAAAGTTTTAAGTTTAACTTGTCATGATTCCATTTTCATGCAAATAGACTAGAGTTAGCCATTAGCTTCTTTTTGTGTACTTTAATAGAGAAATGTATGATGTTATATGTTGATGAATAAGAAATATAAAATATATCTAAGTAAATAATATTTTTAATCACATATAATTAGCGGTGAACGGAGTGCCTTGACATTAAGTTTTATCTAACAACCTTTCTATGCCTGCATATCGTGGCGCAGAGGCACAAGCGTGCGACTGTAAACGCGACAGGTTGTGGGTTCGATTCCCACTCCAGGAAATGTAAAAGTTTAGTATTTTCAGTTCCTGGGTTTGGTTACAAGGCAAAGCGCGGCGTTGAGTACCGCCACTCAGCACGGGATACCTCAATTCGGCGGAATGTGAGGAACGGAATTGTTGTAAGAGAATGGAGTGCCTTAACACTAGGTTCTCAGTTTCCCTCTGCCTACACTACTATATGCGGGATACAGCGTGAAGTTGCGCCGCGCGTTATAATATAGATAATTTACAAAATAATATTGGCCACAAAACATGTCCTAGTGGGACACCAAGAAGAAAACGGAGGATATACAATGTGTACTGTAAATAAACGTAAGTTAAAATAACAATGCAATATTTGCGTTTAACCGCTCCTTGACCTGATTGTATACTCTACCACACAGGTATGTTGAGATAAAACCTCTGATTTAAAAAAATCTTTATATATAAAAATGAATTTTTGTCTGTATGTCCTTTATAGAATCGTGAACCATGCATTTGATAATGTGATGATATTTAGGAAAGTTGTTATGCATGAACCTACAAAGTGAGTGGGTACGACCAATTTTCGACAGATGGCGCCGCACATTATTTTCGAAATTAACAAAATCATTAAAATTACTCAAAATGATATCAATATTTGTATATAATATATTTCCTTTAAATTTATTTTTGGTGGCGTAGCAACGCGCGCAGGGTGCAGCTAGTGCTTAAATAATTAACAAATTCTGACTAAAAACTACAATATTTCATATAAAATGATAATAATAAGACACAGAATTAAGGGTAATAATAAAAAGAATTAAGGGTTATCATGGAAACTTTCTTAATTTCTATAAATTTAAACATTCAAAAAATTGGTCTACCTAAGTAACAAACTAATATAAAGTGTTTAAAAAATGCTTTTATACCCAATGTTAAAAAATGCTTTTATACCCAATGTTAAAAAATGCTTTTATACCCAATGTGTAAACACAAAAATTAGTTTTACTTAACATTTAAATAGTTTTAAAAACAGGCAAGCAATTATACTTAGCTTAGCCATGATACTCTATTTTTGTATTTTTTGCAATGCTTTAAGATGCATTTTATTTAATACGAAACAAATTACAGTTTTGATTATCTACAGAAATATCTACGATATTAGGTTTAAATGTTAACGTATAAAACCAATAATTGCTAGAAAATGAATGGAACGAACATTAAAGTTGTTAATTTATTCATAAAAGTACAATATTGTAGAGGTTTATTGGAGGACACACGTAATGAGAATTAAAATTTTAATTTTAAAAACGATGAGTTATTAGCGTACGGACAGAGTAATAACTTAATACTTTAAGCAGTAGAATAGAATTGGTGATCATAAATTTAAGGTCAAAAATTACCAGAAATTCAGTAACAGCTTTAATGACAATTTAGTAAATTAGGGGAAAAATTTAAATATTTTAGTATCTATTTTCATGAAAAAAAAACCTTAAATATTGAATTAAATAGTCTAAATTGGGTTTTTACAGAATCGTACTCGAGACGTAGCCATTTTGTCAATTGCCATAGTAGTGACTACTTCTACTAAGTCGTAAGGGTCAGATCTATTTTATGGGCTTAATATTTGTTCTGTACCTGGACGAAAGATAGGATGATTTATTTATACAAATATTAATTTAAATAGTATAAGAATTTTATGTGCTAACTTTCTGATCACCATGGCACTGGTTTTTACTGCCTTAATATCATATTTCCTCATGTTTATTATATATCGTATATGATTTCTATAAATTGAAACATTCCGATATGTCATTTTAGATGAGTATACCAGAAGTTAATCACTAGTATGACATAAGTTCCATGACCCTGAAGGGCTTAATCAGTAAGTGTCAAGCAAAAAATTATACTTTTCATTCTCAGCTATGAAGTAATGAATACAAAGTTTTGATTAAACGTTTGAACAAAACTGCTTGTTTTTTATGATATTTAGACGTTTTTTTATGTACAGTTGAACATTTAAATACTTTTAAAGGCATTTTAATACATCATGCAGTTCTCGGCAGGAAATTATTCTTTATGTGTTCGTAATTACGATGATTTAACCCGAAACCTTGGTTATTAACGATATGAATAAAATTATTGTCTTGAGGAAGAAGTGTGAATTTGCAAACGTAACCTTGCGATTAATTTAATATTATAAATTATCTTATAAGTAACTGATGCTTGTGTACTTAGATTTATCTTTCTTAACAATAAAAGTGTGTTAATAAATGAATAAACCGTATTACACAATTATACAGAAGGTTGAACATGTTTCATCATTTAAGTTTTCAAACAGATTTATTAAATATGATTTATAGAAAACAATCATCAAAGACATGTGATATTTAGGATATATTCAGTTTTCTATATAAATCCTAGACTTATAGACTCGTAATTATCCTTTTTTTTTTCATCGGTATACATTTTATCATGCTATTTAATTTAAAGGACAGGATCTTTCCCTCCAATTTCAAATACGTATTTTTTTAATATACTTTTTTAAAGATTGAAAGGTTCTTCTAAGTTCAGTTGAAAGTATTTTAGATTTATAAAAAAGTAGAATATCATATTTTAAAGTTATAACCATACATAATATACAATAAGGCTTTCACCATACATCATATGTTTTTATTGGCCATTAAGTTTTATTATTCAGTACTTTGAACTAGCACTCTTTACATAAATGTTTGTATCAAGTGTTTTATTTGAAATGAATCATAAAATTATCAGTGCAACGCCTCTTTAGAATCACATACTTGTGCATATCTAACTAATTATTACAAAATTACTCAAAAATGAAATCCCATTGATGCATTACAGAGGAAGTGTCAAAAGTGACATCACGTCTTCAAACGTGACTCAAGTTAAGAAAATAAGTGAGATACAAACAGTTTTAACCGTAATTTTAAAAAAAAACTAAATATGCCATAAACAAACTCACCGAAAGAGGATATCCTAATTCGATAACCTTATTTGAACAGCACAGTTACCGAAAACTAGTAAAATTGTGTATCCCGAAGTTCGGTGGGACGTCTTGACGCGATGACGTCCAGAACGTAACTGAGCGTTGAGGCGGCGCCTGCGCACTGAACTACACGCCTCCACTCACACATACAGACTTATATGTGTAAAGAAGCCTTCGTGAAAATGCAAAGTATTTAATAAATAATGTTGCGATGTCGTTTTAAAGTTTGGAAGAAAAAAGTAAAGGAACATTTAAATTATGCATAAAGGTTGATAAGTGCCTTCGAAATGGCGCGATGACAGATAATTAACCTAGCATTGTAACAATGTTATATTGTATTTACGTCATTTTACCTACAAACAGTTTATAGCTAGGTATATGTTTATATAGTTAAAAAATGAAAGTAATAGTTATAATAAATCTGTACATATAAAACTCTTCGGTTAGTGAGTGACTGACAGACAACGCACAGCTGAAAATACTGGACGTAGCTGAAACTTAGTATGTATAGAGGATTTCCATATTTATAGTCCAGGCGAAGATAAGCCAAACATAATATTTAAAAGTTTAACTTTTAGGCAAATGTGATATTTATAAGAAAATTATATTTTTTAATAAAATACGTAACAAAGTTAGGATATTATCTAATGTGTTTTATATTGAATTGCCTATATAAAGCTACACGAAGATTAAGAGCACATAATCACGGGACGCGGATTCCAATCCCTTTATATTAAAAATTAGCTGTTCTCAAAAATTAAATATAATATCTTATTCAAAAATTCTACGTACAATAGTGAACGGGGTGTCTTAGCTCTACGTTCTCTCTGACTTTTACTAAGCTATTTTTTTAAATTCTACGCACCTTCTCTAAGCAAACGTACAACAACATAATGCACTAAGCCACATAGCTAGGTGCATGTTACGCTACAGTATGAAACTATAATAACCGTGACACGACACAAATGTATGTAAAAATATTACATATATATACGTAATATGCTTTATAATTTATATGTCCTTGATTATGTAGCTTTCAGGTGATTTACTTGAAAAATTGTTTGAGAGAGCAAAAGAAAATGAATAAAGATCTTTTATATATAGAAATCCAATAAAAATACCTATTTTTTTAATTATATAGCCTTTTTAAAAAAATGGTTTTAAGCTTTTGAACTAAAAATTAAAAAAAGTGGTTCAAAAAAATGAATTTTATTAACAAAATATTCAGATAGGTTAAATATTAAGTAATAATGTTCACATCTAATGGAGACTAAGCGACATTGGGTTTATGATACCTATATGCACGTATAAAGTTACTTATTTTTACAACAGTTGGTTTTCCCGATCTAGCAACGTAAAGATCTATCACTGAACACCAAAACCTAACTAAAACTACACTTATTTTAAGACCAGCTATTGTCAAGAAATCTTGACAATTTCGTTCATATTCTATTATTTCTTAGTGTTGTTTCTTTAGAATATTTCACAATTAGTGGAATATAAAAGAACATTTACATAGCAATGTTCAAATATTTTGAAGAGTACAGCTTCACGTTGATTCCTGCACAGGAGGATAGTCAGAGGGAACCTAGCCCATGAATTGATATCGAACCCGCAACCAATTACCTTTACATTCAGACGCCACTGCGCCACGACGACCTTTACGACTACAGTAAACCGATATATCGATTAAAGATAAAAATCACAAGTTTATTTATTCTTTATTCGTCTAGTTCATTATAATATATACAAAAACACTATACAACGCACAATGCACTCCCATTTCCATACAAAAATTATTCCACCCGACACGACCTATGCACTTGAGTTTATAGAATCGATTATAAAACGAACGATACCAACAATGAGTTAAGCTTGAATACTAATATATGTATAAGTAAATTAATTAACGCCACTTAAAATATTTTTGGTGACCGCGATGGTAGTGGGTTCATAATTTATTGGAATTTGATGAGATCTTTGATTTGCTCAATTTTTACACACAAATTTTTAAATAAGACTATTTTAACAGGATCAATCGTGTAGACTACCTGTGACCACGGACTACTGTAAAATGTTCGAAACGTCAAATTTCCTATAATGTATTTCCAAATACTAAAATATACGTGATTAATCCGGTTAAAATAGTTTCATTTAATTATTGGAATTTAACTTAGGACAACTACAGGAAACTTCCGTTCCTAAGGAGAAAAACCTGAGTTTTTATAAGAATTCATGCAATGAACAATAAACTGAGCTAACAATAAAGAAAATATCAAAACGGGCACAGATGTGTGGGCAACTCTGTGGCGTTTTCATAAGAAAAATCTATTTGGAAGAATATAAATAAAGCCTCAGTCATTACCTCGCATGGCAGAGGAAATCAAGTGTTAATATACTCTGTTCGCCACTTTCAGCACGAACGAGAAGAAATGAAAACAATTTAATAATTCTCTGGAGTGGGAATCGAACCCACAACCAATCGCATTTACAGTAAGACACTGTCTCACTGCGTCACTATAGACTTTTAATAAGTATCTTTTCAATTATATATTGCGAATTTTAAAAAGTGGCAATATATAAAGTAGAAATTACGTAGCACCACTATGAAGCAGTACATATATAAAGTTGCGTTACTCAGTGACTGTACAGACAACGTATAAGCAAAACTACTGGCCATAGAAATCTAAAATTTGGCATGTAGGGTATTCGGGGAGTATGGGAAAGTACTAAGAGATTTCTCAAAGCTCAAATAGAATTAGAATTTTAGTCGCAAACCACAGTCACGGAATACAGCTAGTAAATAATAAATATACGACTTTTTTAGCTTCCTACTGTAACCTGCATATAGCAGGGAAGGCAGAGGGAAACTGAGGACCGAAACCCAGAATGAAAAATTCCATTTCCTGGAGTGGAAATCGAACCCACAACCTATCGCGTTCACAGTCGCACGCTTGTGCCTCTGCGCCACGACAGGCGTTAAATATTTGTAATAATTAATATTTACTATTTCTTGCTCTGTTAACATAGTAAAGCACGGCGTTGAGTTCCGCCGATAAATAAATATATAGATATTATAATTATAAAAGGTACGTACCCTCCCAACGCGATCGCCAAACAAAGCCCCACGTACGTTATCAGTAGCTTTTATATCCTTTATCATCTCTGAATAACGATCAATAACTTTATCTGCTTTCAAAGTTGTTAGGACTCACAATATGTTGTACTTAATAAATTAGATTTTTGTTGCAATAGAAGTTGACATAATTAAAAATAAAAACAAGGAAAACCGACTAATAAGTAATATTATTACGAATAACTCAAAAACAACTTTTTGGATCTTAACTTATGCTGAAGTTATTACATACAAAAAGTATCGTCGAATAATAAATTAAAAAATACTTTCTTTCTTTTTGAAGTCGGTGAAAAAGATGTAAAATTATTATTATTTAAAAGAAAATTAACACCTGTCGTAGCGCAGAGGCACAAGCGTGCGACTGTAAACGCGACAGGTTGTGGGTTCGATTCCCACTCCAGGAAATGTAAAAGTTTAGTATTTTCACTTCCTGGGTTTGGTAGTAAGGCAAACCGCGGCGTTGAGTTCCACACGCATTGCCTCAATTCGGCGGAAAGTGGGGAACGGAGTGTCTTAACACTAGGTTCCCTCTGTCTACCCTGCTATGTGCGGGTTATAGCGTAAGCTAAAAAGAATAATGCAAGTCGACTTATCTATTATATAGTGATTTAAGTTAAACTCAACTAAATACTTAAATACATATAAATTATAAGTAATAACTTAACTGTAACATCCGGATGGTCCTAAGCAATTAAATATAAACACGGGAAACACTAAATATTTATGTTACAAACGAACGATTGTTAATGATTCTCAAAAAAAAGTAAAAGAAGTGATACATATCTCGATATTTACATAGAAATTTCGGACAAAAGGTTTTAAATCTCCATAATTTTGTTTAGGTAGTTGATAATATTGTAAGATACGTTCAGGTTATATGTCACGAATAAAATTGTTCAATAAACAACAGAAGGTCGTAGGTTCGAGTGCTAGGTCGATTAAATTTCTATTACGATAAGCTCAGTAATCTATATTCATCCATACTAATATCTTTTTTCAGTTTTACTCACATGACAGGGTAAACAGAGAGAACCTAGTGTCAAGACACTATGTTCTCCTCTTTCTGCCCGAATCCATGACATTTGGCAGGTTGAGTGGCGGAACTCAACGCCGCATTTTGTCTTACCAGAGCGAGGAAGTGATAATAATGATGATAGAATAGAAACGTGAAATTATAGTATATTTATAATACAGATGTTTATTTACATAATGTGAACACTAAGAAACTAAAAAATTTTAACCCTGAAGGGGTGAAATAGGGATTGAAAGTTTGTATGGAAAAATCTTTTAATCGGCCCCGATTTTTATAAAAAATGAAATTCAGACTTCAAAATATTTCATTGAACTTGTGTTTCATGGTTTATTAGAATTTACCCACTAAGGGTGCAAGTAAGGGGGTTGAAACTTGTATTCAATCAATTCAATTCAATCTTCCTCAGGCTACTTTTTGTCGCGATAATCAATATCCATGTGGGCGAAGCTGCAGACGGAAGCTAGTTTCATTATAAATATATTGTTCCCTCTAGTGGAATTCAAACCAACAACCACTGTGTATATCAAAATTGGTAAAAAAAAGTTTCACGCTTTATCCCGCATAGCAGTAACTCCGGTAGTCGGAGAGAACCAGTGTCAAGACACTCGCGGAACTCGACGTCGCACTAAGTCTGATCAGACCAGAGAAATGAAAATAATTTGAATATAATCATTAGTCCGAGCGGGAATCGAACCCACAACCAATCGCGTTTACAGTCAGACGCTATCC
>JAKGSA010001394.1:0-42134 GCA_033558755.1 Philaethria dido
TGGCAAACGAGCAGAAGGACCACCTGATGGTAAGTGGTTACCTTCGCCCATGAACATCTACACCACCAGAGATGTTGTAGATGCGTTGCCAACCTAGAGGATAGAGACGGAAGGGGAGGATAATGTAGTAGTCCGCTATCGGAACCACCACATTTTTGGGAAAGAATGGGTGGGAAAGGGGAAAACCTGGCTTACATGCCATCGAACCGGAACACATCACAAGATATTTGGCGGTTCGTCTTTGACATGATAGAGTAAATATGAATATTTTACTTATATTGTATTTTACGTACTTAAGCATGTATCTCAGAAACGGTAATGTGTAGTAAAAAAGAGTTAATAGATATATTTTTATATCTACATATTAATACGTGAAGCAAAAACTTTGGACCCTTATATACGAAAATTACGCAGACGGAAGAACATGAAATTTGGCACACTTATAGTTTATATAGCGAAGGAGTGCACAATGATAATATCTTTTTAAAATAATACATAAAAAAATATACAAAATTAATAAAATAAATATTACACAGGCTACCATGGTTTGAAATTCATGTTTATATAAAGTGACATATAAATTACTAAAGACAATGCGTTGTTAATGGGGACGCTAGAATAGATAATTGTATGAAATCAAAATATTCTTTATTGAAATAGACAAGCGTTTGCGAATCGTCAATTAACAAAAGATGTCAGTATTGTCAGTCCTACCGGAAGCTATCGTATATAATATCGTATATAAATAGTCATTATCGTATTGTTTCAACTAAAATCGCGAAATTGAGTTAAGATGTGACAAGTAGTTTACGAGTTATTCGTAATAATTTTTCTTATTAGTGTACTTTATTTGAAATCTTTTCTTGTTAATATATTAAAACACTTCGTTTCACCAATTTCTATCTATTCCTTCAAAACTCGTGTGTTTTTAGATCTATTAAATTCTTTACTTGACAATATAATACTAACAAGGCAAACCGCGGCGTTGAGTTCCGCCACTCCGCACGCAATGCCTCAATTCGGCGGAAAGTGGGGAACGGAGTGTCTTAACACTAGGTTCCCTCTGCCTACCCTGCTATATGCGGGATACAGCGTGAAGCTATGTATGTATGTATATACATATAATAGTTCCTGGAAGTCGTGTTTAAGGGATTGTGATTAAATACTTGTCATTGATTAATTTGAAAGATATTTACAATTAAGAACTTTAACCTTTATTGAAGAATTTATACCCTTATACTTCATTGAAATTAGTAGAATTGGCGATTCTCGATATTTAATATATGTGAAAGGATTAGATATAGGATAACTTTTTTATCATTAATGAAATAGTTTAAATGTCAAAATGAAATTAGAACATCTATATAAAAACATGTAAGTCAAAAAATTTGGATCGCTTTTTTACGAAAATTACGCGGACGGAGGAGCATGAAACTTGGTACACTTATATTTTATATAGAAAAGGAGTGCAGAATGCTAATATTTTTTTTTAAATAATCCATAAAAAGTATATTAAAATTTCATTAATAAAATAAATGAAATAATTATTTATATAATTATTTAATAAAATAAATGTTACACACACTACCATGATTCAACATCCATGTTTATACAAAGTGACATATACATTACTAAAGATAACGCGTTGTTAACGCGTCAACGAGAACACGAGTAATAATTAACATTTTAACAAAAACATGCACTAAAAAGTAAAACTATATATGTAATAACTCAAAAATTACTCGTCAGATCTTAACTAAATTTAAATGGGACCACATCAAAAGCACTAGCTATCATATATAAAAAGAATCATCAACATCGTTTCACTCAGTAATAAGTTGTCCAGTAACACACATAAAAAATACAGTCTAAATTAGGAACCTTCTTCTTTTCTTGAAGTTGGTTATTTTTTTTTTTAACTTCACGCTGTATCCCGCATATACCAGGGTACGCAGAGGGAAGTTGAAAACCTAGTGTTAAGACACTCCGTTCTCTTTCCACAAATCCGTTCCCCACTTTCCGCCAGATTGAGGCATTGCGTATTGAGTGGCGGAACTCAACGCCGCGCTTTGCCTTGTTACCAAACCCAGGAAATGAAAAAAATAACATTTCCTGGGGCGGGAATCGAACCCACAACCTGTCGCTTTACAGTCGCACACTTGTGCCTTTGCGCCACGACAGACGTTGGTTGATGAAGTTGGTTAATAAAATATATAAATAATAATCATTTCCCCGACTGGGAACCGAACCCATAACCGCAATTACGTCCTACACAACGTTGGCCTCAACTTTACAGTACAAGTCAATAAAATAATCATAAAGATGCTCTCGCTTATTCTTCGAAGTATATTTTAATTCTTTTACAAGAAAAATCGGCTAAGACTTTATAGCGTTTAATTAGGTCGTCTTTTACTAAACTTCTTAAACATTTGCTAAATAAAATTGAACTTTAACATTTTGTAATAAGGTTGATTTTAATTTATTTGTATTTTATTTGACAATATATTCGTATGTATATTAATAAGTGGTTAAGGAACATTGAGTGTGGTCATGGCATCAGCGTTTTCTTTAATTATTTTTAAAATAAAAAAAAAATGTACTTTATAAAATAATTATGACTCCATAATGGCTCAGTATAACAGTCTGACTGTAAGCGAGAGTGGGTTGTGAGTTCGATTCTCACTCTCCCGAATGTCTCCCCGAGGGAGGTAATAAGTATTAAGCAAGCATTAAAAAAATATAGATAGCTACTAAATATAATGAACTTCCTGTTCTCTTAATAGAACGGAGGATTTTAACACTAAGTTCTCAGGTTATCTCTGTCTACCTTGCTATGTGCGGGATACAGCGTGAAGCTAAAAAGAAATAATTAACCCAAAGTCGACTTTATCAGTCACTACCTTTATCCCGCGATTTCGTTTGCGTATATAATAAAACCTGAAGTCCCACTATTTCCCGTTTTCATAGAAATTTTGACAAATTATCTCCCCACACATATTAACCTATTTACATGCGAAATTTCCGTTTTCAACGGTCTCTAGTTTCGCCTGTACTTTGTCTGTCAGTCAATAATACAAGCGTTTTATATATACAATGTGTCCATATCACAAAACAATGATAATTTACAAGAAACGATAAAAAAGACCTAATTAAAATATTAAAAAAAATACCTTGACTAATATGGTCATTAAAGCAAATGAGTTTCACAATATAAAAGAAAGCCGAGTCCATAAGAGTGGCAATAAAAAAATTAACGATTCTTAATACACACAATCATTTCACTTATATCCCTTAATATCGGAATACATTATTACAATACAATGAAAATATTTCATAATTAGCCAGTAAATTCGTACTTTATAGATCTTTACGGCTTAATTGGTGAAAGAATTCGGTAAACTTTTACTTTATGCGCTTTTAAACGGTTTGAAACTACTTATAAATACATTTTTGTATTCGGACAAAGAACAGTAATTTATTTAATGATTATCATAATAATAATACTAAAGCAGCTTCACGCTATATCCCGCTTAGCGGGATAGTCAGAGGGAACCTGATAACCTAGTGTTAAGACACTCCGTCAAACACTTTCCGCCGAATTGAGGCATTGCGTGCTGAGTGACGGAACTCAACGCCGCGTTTTGCCTTGTTACCAGAGCGAGGAAATGAAAATACTCAACTTACATTTCCTGGAGTGGGAATAAAAGGATATTAGTTTAAATTATATTACGAGCAATATCCCACATAGCAGGATAGTGAGATAAAACCTAGTGTCAGGACACTCATTTCTCCACTTTCCGCCTCAATTCGAGACATTGTGTGGCGGAACTAAACGCCGCGTTTAATCTTACCAGAAATTTAGCAGAGAAATGAAATTAATTGAAATATTGACATTCCCCAAATGTGAATCGAACCCACAATCACTCGTACAGCCATCCACTGTACCACGATGGTCTCATAAAAAATAATATATGACTTTATATGAAACTAAAGGAGGCATAAGTATTTTTAGTGGAACATTTTACGCCAGTCTCGTGACTCCCCATGTTTGGACTACAAAATGCATATGAAGGATATTATTAAATAAACTTAATATTTTAAAATAGCTCTTAATACCTTTGTAATATGTACTGTTATTGTGTAATTTTTTTTGGAGTTTTAGGGTTTTAGGGTTCTTTGGGTAAACGATTGAGTTATTTTCGATTTGTATCGAATGTTTGTGAATGAGTGAAAGAATGAATGTTTTGTGTAAAATATCTGTTCCAGGCGTAAATAAATTGATAAGCCAATTTTTTTTTCAGAGCCATTTTTAAGTTTATATGTTACTTTTTTTTTGTTATTTATTTTTTCTGAAAGTATTAGGTTTGCTTATAATTTTTGATTAAGTCATTTATTTAATCTACAAATAAAACAGTTCTAATGCCGAGTAATATATAAAAAAAAAAATTCAAATGGACCTATAATATATCTGTGAATGGATACGCTTGTTATGAAAACTTCTTTTTGCTACAGTATTTTAACTATTTATTAAATCAGATTAACATCATATCTGGTTTATATGCATGTTTATAGATTCAAAAATATTTTTCTTCATTGCCCTAGCATGTAAACATATAGCGCGGCGTTAGGTTACGCGATATATCAAGCAATATTTCCAAAATAAACCATCACCCGAAACTATCGCGGTTACAGACGCTGGACCACCAGCCAGAGCCAGGTAGACCTTCGCTTTCTTATCTATCCTGCAAAAGGTTCTCGTTTTTTTCATACAAAAAGGTCCTAAAAATATATACGGAACCTACCACACGCCATTACACGTATGCCCTTCGCAAGTAATGTAGTAATCGAATTCTCATTTACGTATACGACAATCGAATAACAATCGTTACAGTTCTTAATTGGGAGTAAAGTCGTTTCGCTTCAAATTGTTTTCTTCAAGGAATCAGTTTATTGAAATTGCATGTTTTTAAAACCATTTTTAAAGCTTTGTAAGTTTTTTAATAATAATTTGTTTTTAATTTTGAAATCAATATGGTAAAGACCATCATGGCGCAGTGGAATAGCGTCTAAAACACGGTTGTGGTTTCGATTCCCGCTTGTTAATGATCATATTTAAATAATTTTTATTTTAACAAAGCGCGGCGTTGAGTTTCGCCACTCAACACGCAGTGTCTCGAATGCGGGGGTGCTGACGAAGTATTTTTACACTAGGTCTTTGACTAGATTACTATTAAGCATGAAGCTGTAAAAAATCTGGTTCACTTGTAACAACTACCTATAGGCGAAAAATTTCTGAGTCCATGAGTTTGATTCCAGATTGAGGGAATGTTTGTATTAATCTACTTTTTAGATAAAGCAATACACTGAATTTCGATACTGGTCCGGAATGTCTTAAAATTATTTATTCAATAATGAATTCAATGATTAAGATTTCAACAAAACAAGCAGACGGACTTCAGTTACACTAAAACGTAAAATCATTACGCATAACTCAAAAACTACTCATGCAAACTTAACTAAATTTAAATGGGACCACATCATTAACGATAGCTCTCATATAAAAAAAAGGATTATCAAAATGAATTCACTCATTAAAATTGACGACCTCTTTTTATCGAAGTCAGTTAGTTAAATATTTTAAATCCATCCATCCAGCCACATATTAATTAAGATACATCTCACGTATACCAAAAGCTGGTGAATTATTAGAAATATGTCTTATATATATAAAAAAAATATATATAAATAAATTTCAACATGAATATGAATATACGCGTTTTCCGTCGGCATTCCCTCGTAAATAAAAACCGAGTGCATAATACTTGTATGTCAATAACCGAAGCGTCCTTTTGTCCTTCAAAACTAACTTCTAACTTTCTTTAGAGCCTCTAATCTGGTGTTTTATGGTGCTGTATATTTCAAAATTGTTTTTTTGTTATTAAAAATATTGTTTTATTTCTTTGTTTTTTATGTTCGCCCATTTTTCTGTTATTCATTACTTTTTTTTAGCTTCACGCTGTACCTGGAACCTTTCCGCCGACCAAATTGAGGCGTTGTGTGCTGAGTGGCGGAACTCAACGCCACGCTTTGCCTTGTTACTAAATCTAGGAAATGAAAATACTAAGCTTTTAGATTTCCTGGAATGGAAATCGAACCCACAACCTGTCGTTTTACAGTCGCACGCTTGTGCCTCTGCGCCACGACAGGCGTTCGTTATATTAGGGTCGATTATATAATATCTATATAAATTGTAATCTTTGTGGCATTGTAACGACTTTATTACTGTAAAGTTTCATTTAGTTCCGTTCAGTAGTTTTTGGGTGAAAAAGTTACAAACACAGACAAGCAGATATAAAATTAGTATCAGATCGTGGCGCTTCGATAAGCAAATTTTAATTTTAGTAAGTAATTAAAGCCCTAATATGTGGGAGTGATATCGATGCATCTGAGAGCTGAAACATAAAACAAAATATTTCTCTACTCTTTAACCATACCAGGAGTGAATTTCAAAATATAAATAAAAAAAAACACACACACACACACACACAAACCAAACACTTTCAGAAAAAAAATAAAATAACTATTTACATATAAAATTTAAACTTAACAATGCATTGCCTGTTGAGTGGAACACAACGCCGCGCTTTGCCTTGTTACCAGAGCGAGGAAACGAAAATACTAAATATTATTTAATATTTTCATTTCCTGGAGTGGGAATCGAACCCACAACCTGTCACGATTACATTGGCACACTTGTGCCTCTGGCCTTATTTTATCAACATATTCTTTAAATTAATAGATATATATTTTAATACTTACATAATTCCTTCCCAAGCACCCATGTTTCAGGCTTAGAGTTGACTTCAACCAGCACCGTCGGAGTACACACCAACAGAACCATAAGATCAGCTATACTCAAGTTCACAAGAAAAATATTCGTCGAATTCCTCATATCTTTAGTCTTCAAAATAACTATTGGAACCATCACATTACCGATTACTCCTAAACACATGATAACTATACAAAAAGTCATTGACGTTGCCTTTATGTAATATGGTATTTCGGCATACTCCGTAAAGTTACTCGACATTTCGAATGTCGTGTTGGATATCGTTGTGTTAAAGGTATCATTATTGTAGTCGAATCTTTCAAATAAATCCTCTGTTTCACGATTCTGTGTGGCATTTTTGTATGTATTTGTATTATAATTTATTTGTAAGCTATTTGTATGAGTAAAATTTGCAATGGAAATCATGTGCGTTTTAAAGAAATTGAAAATGTTCACATTTTTTCTTAGTACCCTCCTTTTTTGTTGTTGGTTGACGCGTTTTCGTAAATCTGAAACAATGTCAAGCAATTAGTATACTTCATTCGAATGTGAGTGCTTTCGACGTGGAATAATTGGATTGTACAAATGTTCTTTAAACACTTTTCTTTGGTTTTTTCTGTTTTTTAGGTTACAAAGCTTTTTTCTGTTTTTTAGGTTATTTTTATGTTGTAATTATTTTTAGAATATGAAATTAATTATTTTTTGTATTTGTTGGTATAATTAGGTAATCATTCGTAGTAATATAATCTTTAACCAGTGTTCCCGTTGACGCGTTAATAACGCGTCCTAGCAACGTATATGTCACTTTATATAGCCATGGATGTCAAACCATGACAGTGTAACATTTATTTTATTATTTTTTTATATATTTTATGTATAAAAAGATATTATCATTCTGCACTCCTTCGCTATATAAACTATAAGTGTGCCAAGTTTCATGCCCCTTCATCCGCGTAATCTTCGTAAAAAGGGGTCCAAAGTTTTTGCTTCACATACTAATATATAGATATGCTTGTCAATGTTTGAGACCACCGTGGTGCGTTGATTGTGGGTTCGATTCCCACTTGAAAGACAAGATTATATTATATTTAAATTATTTTTATTTTCTCTCTTTAGTAAGACAAAGCGCGGTGTTGAGTTCAGCCATTCAACACGAAATTGGCTTTCAGCCAATCAAGACAAATTATATCGAAGAAATGAAAATAATTTAAATATAATAATATCCCTGTGTGGGAATCGAATCCAAGACCAGTTGTCTTTACAGTCACACTAAAATGTCAACAATTTAATTGATTGCTTATTTTAAGCATATAAATAACTCAAAAACTGCTCGTCAGATCTCAACTAAATTTATTGGGAACACAGCACTAGCTATCATATAAAAGAATCCTCAAAATTGTTTCACCCAGTAAAAGATCAGAATAGATACATAAAAAGATACAATTCAGTTTAGTTGTTAAATTATGTCGCTTCGAACGTGCCAGTTAAGTATAAATCACTTCGCCGATGTCATGTATGAAGAACACACGAAAGAGGATTGATAAAAAAATGCAGTCGAATTAACCTCCACGTTTTAAGTCAGTTCAAAATCTATAAAAATTACAATAAATGCTAATGCATATAACGCCTGTCGTGGCGCAGAGGCACAAACGTGCGACTGTAAGATACGACAGGTTGTGGGTTCGATTCCCACTTCAGGAAATGAAAATTTTAAATAATATTTAATATTTTCATTTCCTGAGTCTGAGTAACAAGGGACTGCGCGGCGTTGAGTTCTACCACTCAGCACGCAATGCCTCAATTCAGCGGAAAGTGGGGAATGGAAATGTTGAAAGAGAACGGAGTGTCTCAACACTCAGGATCTCAGGTTCCCTCTGTCTACCCTGCTATATGCGTGAAGCTAAAAAAATGTTTATCAATATAATATCATAATGCCAATCTTTTCGCCCAGATCAGACACGTCGCGACGTTTATCCCATAACATAAACATGTCAGATTGACCCTCGCAAACTTTTATAAATTTAGTCAATATTTGCAAAATCTATCCACTACGAGTATAATGTATACCTCGGTGATTTATTGTACATGGTTGACTTCGTCTAAAAAGGTATCAGTGAAAGCTCTCGATAACTCAAATTAATGTTTGTACTTTTATCTGTTTAAGTTGTATAAATGTTTCTTTTTTACTATAAGAAATATTGTTATTATTAATATTATATTTATTGTATTGCTTCTGGCGTTTTTTATCATCTAAATGGTTTGTAAGCCCTTGAAGATGTTATGTAATTTAAAATTCAATATATTTTATTCAACATATTTTTTTGAATGCCTGTCGTGGCGCAGAGGCACAAGTTTGCGACTCTAAACACGACAGATTGTGGGTTCGATTCCCACTCCAGGAAATGAAAGTTTAGTATTTTCATTTCCTGCGTTTGGTAACAAGGCAAAAGCGCGGTGCTCAGTGACGCCACCAGCAGCTTTATTCCGGCGGGAAAGTGGAGAACGGAGTGTCTTAACACCAGGTTCCCTCAGCCTACCCCCTAAATGCGTAATAATTTACATATTTTTTTGTTATATTTTTAATTCCACGTTCTTGTAAGATCGATAGATTTTTATGAGAGAGTTAGCTTCTAATAACACCTAATTCTAATCTATTTAACTCGGGAATAATTGCAAAGCGGTGAACGTAAAAATTTTTGACACTCGTTCTCCCTATGAACTCTGCAATGCATCCTGCATTGCAAAGCGTGTAGGTATCTGACTTGAAAAACGACCCGCTGAGTTTGCACCGATTTTCTCAAGTCTGAAATTCTTCACAAATGAAATAATGAATTTATCCATTAATTTTAGTGAACCAGAGAAATCTTTTTGACACGCAAAAATATTTTTAACAACAATATTATTTGACTTTTGAAAATTGTGTTCAACTGTCACTCCTAAATCTCAAAAAGCCATTACATAAATAACAGAACAGATAGGTAGCAAATAAAAATTGAAATCTTCGGATAGGATTTTCATGAGTTCGGAAGTTAGATTGAAAAGAACATTGTGGATTGAACAGTTTTATTTATTTATTTATTTTTTTTTTTTTTTTATGTGGATAACGGATGGCAGTAACGAGCAGAAGCGACCACCTGGATGGTAAGTGGTACCTTCTCATGAACATCTGGCCATCTCACCATATAGATGTTTTGTAGATTCGTTGCCAACCTAGAGGATAGAGACGGAAGGGGAGGATAATGTAGTAGTCCGCTATCGGAACCACCACATTTTTGGGAAAGAATGGGTGGGAAAGGGGAAAACCTGGCTTACATGCCATCGAACCGGAACACATCACAAGATATTTGGCGGTTCGTCTTTGACATGATAGTGGTCGCGGGCCAGACGGAGGACGAACCTCCTACCACCTAACAAAATACTTTTGTTTTATTAATACGCTATTAGATCCTCACTTTTTGAGCAAATGAAGTTTTGTCTATCAAAAATATACGCTTTTGGAATGAAGTACTTTATCGCGTGTTGCGAACGGGGGCTTAACGGAAATAATTAAGACCAAAAGTTGTAACGACACTTTTTGCTATATTGTAAGACGTGCGGCGTGCGCGTGTTTCTCTGTCTGTCTCTCCCTCTCATAGAAAGCAAGCCTGTTATTTTCGTTTCGTCTTTCTATTTCGCATTGAACAGTGTGGTGTCGCGACGATTATTTTTTTCGAGTGTATAGAGGTTTCTAGTACATAAAACAATTATTACAATTTCTTTACTAATTAATCTAAAGGAACTTCGTTCCATAAGGACGTCGCTTAACATCTATCATCTTTTTAAATATATATTTTTATGTATACTAATGGATACGTAAGTTACACGAAAGTGCGTTTTAACTAATGTCAAAAGACACTTTCCGGTGGAAATTTTTGAAATATTATATTTTGATATCTTTGTATCAAAAATTCATATATTAATATAATTTTTTTAGGCCATATCCTGCTCATAGCAGGGTAGGCAGAGGGAACCCGAGAACCTAGTGTTAAGACAAAAGGAACTCAACTTTACCTTGTTACTAGAGCGAGGAAATGAAAATTCTAAATATTAGCTATCATAAATATGTAATATTTTCATTTCCTGGAGTGGGAATCGAACCCACAACCTGTCGCGTTTACAGTCGCACGCTTGTGCCTCTGCGCCACGACAGGTCTCAATATATTTATCAATAATCGTTTTATATCTACATCGTAGACACAAGTATTCATGTATGTGGGTCATATGTTGGTCTCCATATGAATTTAAGCATAGCTATTGTATCCCTTCGATACGTGCGTGTTTATGATGCTATGTACAGATAGTAGAAGTGGTGACAATAAGAAAATATTAAATGAGTTGTGTTGAGTGTGTTAGTAAGGAGATAATATGCGGCGTTAAACACCGCTTTAGGTTACGCAAAAATTCTAAATAAATAGTAAGTGAAGAGCGGTGAATTGGGAAAACATACAGAAATTATATTATATTCTATATTGCACTTAAAAATACATCGGAAAATTCGCGATGTTTCATGTCAACATGTATGTCACTTTATAACGGGTGTCCCAAAATTAACGCAAGATTTGAATTCGAACTGCAGCCGCTAAGCTTTCACTATTTTTGAAATATTCTTTAATAATGAAGACACGTTGTTCTATCGTGTAACGCTCTATTTTTAATAACCCTATACTGTTAGCTGTCAAATTGCTTTTTTTTCAGGGTTGCCAACACTTCACTGCACAAATGGCGGCAAAGTCAAATCTTGCGTTAATTTTGGGACACCCTATACAATAGTGTAATGACAACTGCCAATGATAGTGTGTGGAATAATTATTTTATTAATTGATTACATCAGTAATGCTATATCCGAAAAAATATTGGCTCCTCCTCTCTTCACTCAAATATTTTTCATAAAAAAAGGTTCCAAAAATTTCATCATTCATATATGGAAGAGATCTCTTTCAGGGATAAGTCCACCTTTGTAAACTAAAAAATGTATTTACTTTTTCTCATGTATTTTAAGTACAATAAAGAATATAATAATATATGAAGGAATTATATTAATATTAATATAATAATTAATCATAATAAAAATTGTAACAAGAAAAAAGAAAAAAATGTAAATTGTAAAAAGAATCATCAAAAATGGTTCACAACACAAGAAAAATAATCGAATTGAGTACCTCCTTTTTTTGAAGTCGGTCAAAAACTATAAGATATTAGTAAATAAATAACTAATTTGGGGATATTTTTTATTGCTGACGTTACTGACCTAGTGAAGGGTGTCCCTGCTGTGGCTAGCAAAAATAATAAAATCTATTTATTACATTGTCAAAGTGACAAAGCGAGTGTGATACACTTTTGTTTACTGTTTCCTTAGCTACTTAGTTAATTGTTGACGTCTATATATTTTTATTATGACTATAAATATTTTAAAGATGTCGATTATAAGTTGGAATTGTTGAAAGTAGTAACGGAGTGTCTTAACACTAGATTCTCAGGTTCCCTCTGCCTACCCTGCTATATGCGTGATACAGCTGAAGCGAAAAAACCGTAATGCTGAAAAACACTTCGTTATCTTTCAACAATACGGTTCCCCACCTTCCTGTATTAACGCCTGTCATGGCGCAGAGGCATAAGCGTGCGACTGTAAACGCAACAGGTTTTGGGTTCGATTCACACTCCAGGAAATGAACATTCTAAGTAATAATTAGTATTTTCATTTCCTGGGTATGGTAGCAAAGTAAAGCGCGACGTTGAGTTCCGCCATTCAGCACGCAATGCGTCAATACGCATACGATACGGAAAGTGGGAAACGGAAATATTGAAAGAGAACGGAGTGTCTTAACACAAGGTTCAGGTTCCCTCTGCCTTCCCTGCTATATGCGGGATACAGCGAGAAGCTTAAAAAAACTTACTATCATGTGGGATTCGTACTCATAATCATTACATTTATAGCTAGGCCATGTCCCAATACGCCAGTGTCCTCCAACTTTTATTCAAATAATTCAGTAGTAAAATCTAAATGGCAATATTAATTTGGTCGAATATAATCGAGTATGCGGGTTCAAGGCTCTTTCAATTATGTACATTCAGAATAACTGTTGACAAAACTCTCATAGTTGAGTAAATGTGAACTAAACATGAAAAATTTTACACTGCCGGCCATTTTAAGTGGGCGTTTTTGTATATATTTTTTTACATACATACATAGCTTCACGCTGTATCCCGCATATAGCAGGGTAGGAAACCTAGTGTTAAGACACTCCGTTCCCCATTTTCCGCCGAATTGAAGCATTGCGTGCTGAGTGACGGAACTAAACGCCGCGATTTTTCAAATGTCATACAAATGTCGATAGCGTCGGAGAGTTTGTTGATAAGGGGTGATTAAGATATGCATTTCCAATATTACAGCGTTGAGTTCCGCCACGTCGATTTCGTGCCAAAAATAAAGTACGGAGTGTCTTGACGCTTTTATGCTATATAAATTGAGATAATTTAGTGATAAATCACTCTGCTTTTCAGTTTTCACCCACATAACGTCACTATCTGTTAGTTGCCGAGGCATAACGCTGTACTTTGTCTAACCAATACAAGGTTTACACTAAACTATAAACTATATTCCAAGTATGATTCAAATCTTTAACCATACAAGCAGACATAATATGACAACTGATCCACGGTAACGTCTACTGCGTATGTTACTTTTAGCTTCACGCTGTATTCCGTATATAGCAGGGTAGACAGAGGGAGCCTCAGAAGAACCTGAAGAGCCACTTTGCCACCCTTGATGTATGAAAAAGTATATTTCGCATGCATCTGGACAGACAGACAATAAGAACCTAGTGCGAAGTCACTCTGTTCTCCACTTCTCGATCGGATTCGAGACGGTTCTTTATGTTTTTTCCCTCTTAGCAAGGCAGCAGTAGCGAGGCTTTCATATAACTCGATTCCCACCGGCTTGCCTAACTTTTCAAAGTACAAATATGAGACCTAAAAAGAAAAAAAAAGGTCACCAGGAATGAATGAATGAATTTTATGCCCAATATTTGGCATAAAAGTGCAAAAAGACAAGCTCTGACATCTTTGAGACCCAAAGAAAAAAAGATCATCGCCGAAATTCCATAGTGAAATTACTAATTACCTTGACATCCTATACCACTTTCCTAAATATATCGGCTTCCCTAAAAATTACCGGCTTCCCTAAATATACATCGGTTTCACATGTATGTAGCTCTGGCTTCCCTAAATATACATCGCTTAATTTACCGGTCTCTTGCCTTACTAAAATTGTCTCGCCAATGCAAGTGCAGTTTCATGAGTACCTATATATATAATAGCCAAAAGAGCAGTAAAAGTAATTTCACATGAGAAACGTTCTTGGTACGTTAATATATCGTTACATGAAGTGGTAGAAACCAATCAGTAGATTTTTGTCTCTCTGTCTGTCTGTCTGTCTGTATATTTGAAACGCGCATCACGCAAAAAAACTACTTGACAGAAATGAATGAATTTTTGGCATGGTAATAGCTTAGAGTCTGGAGGTATATATAAGATAGTTTTTATCCAGTTATTCGACGTAGTTTTCATGGAAACATTGAAAACCTATTATAGACAATTACTTTATAGGCCGATAAGTACTGGACAGAAATGAATGATTTTTGCACAACAACAGCTTATAAGTCTGGAGGTACATATAGGGATAAGTTTTTATCCTTGTTGTGCACTCCTTTAATTTTCTGCTTTTTTAAAAAAAAATAAAAAGCCAGCATAGACAAGCTACTTATATGCCGATAATTACATGATAATGAATGAATTTTTGGCACAGTAATAGCTTAGAGTCTGAGGTACATATAGATAGTTTTTATCCTGTCGTTCGAGTCTTGCTGCTTTCTTTAATAATATTAAAATACCATTAGTACAGTAAATTGTGACCATCGTGGCGCAGTGAGATAGGCCTTCCGTCTACTACTCAATACCTAATTACACTTCTAAGATTAAACATATAAACATTTGGATATTTATATATTATAATATTCAGACTTAATAATTGGAAAGGTAAATAATAGCAATAAGGTAAGGTGTAATTAAAAAGATTTGGTGAGGCAAGGCGAATATTTAGTTGTAAAAAATTAAATACGGCAGTACGTAACATGAAAATAAGTGAAAAATCCTAAGTTGAAAGGCGAACGAAGTCGTGCGGTACCACTATGGCGCATATATATATATTTTTAGCTTCACGCTGTAACCCGCATATGCTTGTGGTAGGTAGAGGGAACCAGAGAATCTAGTGTTAAGACACTTCATTCTTCTTTTCGACTATTCCGTTCCCCACTTTCCGCCGAATTGAGGCATTGAGTGTTGAGTGAGGAACTCAACGCCGCGCTTTGTCTTTGTTACTAAACCCAAATGAAAATACTAAATTTTACATTTCCTGGAGTGGGAATTGGAACGCACAACCTGTCGCGTTTACAGTCGCACGCGCTTGTGCCTCTGCGGCCACGACAGGCGTAAATCTAATATTAACCTACTAAAATATTTATTTACCAAATAGAATCAAGGGCCCGCATGTCAATAGGCTTACAGTCGCTTTAGCCGTTTGCCATAATGGTACTTTTAACTCATCCTCTGATGCTCCCTCCCACTAATTTAAAATCTAATCTAGATTCATTCAAAGGCCTCGCCGCAAAGTTCAAGCTGTTCTACTTTTACCTTTCATTTAAAAATAGATTTGCTGTGATGTGTTTAGTTTATAGATTGACAACGTTCTATGTACACTACATAGAACTACCAGAAGTTGACAATTTTATAGCTTTTTATGATTTTTTTTTTTATGGATACCGGATGGCAAACGAGCAGAAGGACCGCCTTGATGGTAAGTGGTTACCTTTCAGCTCCATGAACATTCTACAACACAAGAGATGTACTCAGGATGCGTTGCCAACCTAGAGGATACAGATGGAAAGGGGAGTGGATAATGTAGTAGTCCGCTATCGGAACCCCCACCACATTTTGGGAAAGGATGGTGGAAAAAGGGGGAAAACCTTGGCTTACATTGCCATCGAACCGGGAACACATCATAAGATGCTTCTGTTTGCGTGGAATATAAAAGCTAAAACTCTTTGTTTTATCAATTTTTTTTAACTTTCACGCTGTATCCCGCATATAGCAGGGTAGGCAGAGGGAACCAGAGAACCTAGTGTATGGGCGACACCCATTCTCTTGCCAACAATTCCGTTCCCCACTTTCCGCCGAATTGAGGCATTGCGTGTTGAGTGGCGAACTCAACGCCGTGCTTTGCCTTGTTACTAAACTCAAGAAAATGAAAATACTGAATTTTAAAATCAAAATATAATAATATTTAATTTTGTCAGTAAATAAAATTAAATTGACATAAATTCTAAAATAATAATGAAAAACTTTATCAAAATCTGTTAAATCTTATTTAAAAGAAGCTACTTAAGAAATACATACGGAAATCAGCCTGGCTTAATTCTAGTCAATCCTAACACGATGGTGTTATGATGATGTGATGGTGTCTTCGATTTCCACTAGAGGTGGTTATCATTTTTTTTTATATTCTCGCTGATTAGACAAAAATGGCGTTAAGTTCCGCATCTCTAACACGCATTGCCTCGAATTTGCGGAAGTAGAAAACGGAGAACGTCGTTTTTACTTCAGGCCCTTCTCTGCTTACCCTATAATGCGGAACTGAAGAAAATAAATAAAACATAAACATAATACATTTAAATTAATAATTGATTTTCATTTAAAATAAATGCCTGTCAGATGCAGAGGCACAAGTGTGTGACTGTAAACGGACAGGTTGTGGGTTCGATTCCTCACTCCAGAAATAAAATTTAGTATTTTCATTTCTGGGTTTGCAACAAGGCAAAGCGCGGGCGTTGAGTTCCGTCACTCAACACGCAATGCCTCAATTCGGCGGAAAGTGGGGAACGGAATTGTTGAAAGAAAATGGAGTGTCTTAACACTAGGTTCTCTGGTTCCCTCTGCCTACCCTGCTATATGCGGGTTACAGCGTGAAGTTAAAAAAAAAAAAATGAAATTAAACAATTACATTGTGTTTGAAAGAATCCAGATTAGATATAAATTTAATTAAGAACGCGTGATTCCAGTCGGGATGGCGATGCTCCGATGCGCTGTAATTGGGTTAGATTCTGTAGCACGCTTTTGATATTTTTCACTTAACATCTGGTGCACAACATATAATCGCTAGTTACTATTTTCTAAAATTTTCTTTCTATTCTATTAATAGAAATTAATATTAATCTCTAAGGCCTGTCGTGGGAAGGAGCCACAAGCATGTCATATGAGGGGTTTGGTTGTGGGTTGTGGGTTCAATTCCCACGCTAGCAAATGAAATATTAAACAATTCCATTCCGCCATTCAGCACGCAATACCTTAATTCATATAAGAGCAGGCTAGGCAGAGGAAACCGGATAACCGAATGTTAAGACACTCCGTTCTCTTTAATACTTTCGTTCCCTAGTATCCGCCGAATTGAAGCAATGCGTGCTGACTGGTGGAACTCAACGCTTTACCTTGTCACCAGAGCAAGGAAATGAAATTTTTAAACATTTTCATTTCCAAGCGTGGAAATCGAACCCTGTCACAGTTACAGGCACGCGTTTCTGCCTCTGCGCCACGACAGGCCTTCACGGGAATACATTCATATCGAGTGGGAATCGAACCCACAACCAATCGCGTTTACCAACTAACATATAATATATTTTGAAATTTTCTACAAAAAATAAACTAAAATAAATAAAAAAGTCAATCATATAATAATGTCCGCAAGTGTACGGCGCCTACACAGTAACTCACTTAGCGCGACTGTTAACAAGCTTTTAGACGAAATCAATATTACGTTTCCATTCCGTTACTATTTACTTTTGGATTCTGGTTGGAATTACTTATTACTTATGGAAATAAATAAATATTATCATTTATATGAAATACTGTAGAAAGCTGAATAAATTTTCAATAACATAACATGATTATTTTGTGTTAACGCCTGTCATGGCGCAGAGGCACAAGCGTGCGACTTTAAACGCGACAGGTTGTGGGTTCGATTCCCACGCCAGGAAATGGACTTATTCATTTCCTGGGCTTGGTAATAAGGCAAAGCGCGGCGTTGAGTTCCGCCACTCAGTACCTTACCAAAAGTCTAACTCGTATTTTACCAAAAGGATACATCACTTCACACTTCACATCACAAATTCTAGATTTTTTTTAGATTTATTATTATTTAATACAAATATTATTTTATAACTAATAACTCTACAAAAAACCACTCAGGTTATGAAATACGTACAGGCGAAAACAGGCTATAGAAAGCTGAAATTGGGTTTGTAGGCTTGTTAGGGAGTATGGGATGGTGGTAGGAGGTTCGTCCTCCGTCTGGCTCGCGACCACTATCATGTCAAAGACGAACCGCCAAATATCTTATAATGTGTTCCGGTTCGATGGCATGTAAGCCAGGTTTTCCCCTTTCCCACCCATCCTTTCCCCAAAATGTGGTGGTTCCGATAGCGGACTACTACATTATCCTCCCTTTCCATCTGTATCCTCTAGGTTGGCAACGCATCTAGTACATCTCTTATGTTGTAGATGTTCATGGGAGAAGGTAACCACTTACCATCAGGCGGTCCTTCTGCTCGTTTGCCATCCGGTATCCATAAAAAAAAAAAATGGGAGAGCACTGAGACGGAACTTCTCGAAATTGCTATGAAAACGGAAACAAATAGGATTTGCAGTCGATGTCACAGGATACAGCTTGTTACCCATAAATTAAGAATATTATTTTCGTTCATTATAAAAATACCATTTACAATAAAAATCAAAAATATAATAATCAAAAAAGCAGCTCAAAACTTTTAAAAGAAGACACGAATATCTTTAGATATCACGTCATCTTGTCACTGTGTTTGATATTTTGTAGCGGGTTAAATTATAAAAGTTATTACGGGTTACATTTGTTCATTCATTTGGTGGTACATTTTCCTCTGGACATTTCTAGGTATTTCATTTAATTAACATAGAAGTTCTTGATTGTAGAAATATTTTGAATATTTATGTTGTGAAATATTCTAAATATTTAGATTTATTTATCTTATAAAAAATATCGCCTTATAAATACACCTGTCGTGGCACAAGCTTGCGACTGCAAACGCGACAGGTTGTGGGTTCGATTCCCACTCCAGAAAATGGAATTTTTCATTTCCTGGGCAAATAAGGCAAATCGCGACGTTGAGTTCCGCCACTCAGTACGTAATGCCTCAATTCAGCGGAAAATGGAGAACGGAGTGTCTTAACACTAGGTTCCCTCTGCCTACCCTGCTATATGCTGGATACAGGGTGAAGCTATGTTATGTTAAAAAAAACATTTACTGTTTGTCATACGCAATTTTGTTGGCACATACTTTACAACCTTTTTTTTGCATATACTTTAGTATAAAATTATGAAATAGTTGTTATTTTCTACTGTAAAAGGTTTTGAACATAGGTATAATAGTATAAAATCCCGCTTTTTCTGTCCCCATAAGAATTTTAGAAAATCTTAAGAGATATATCTGATGAATCCTTATGAGTCCTTAAATTACTATCTTTTTTTTTTAACTTCACGCTGTATCCCGCATATAGCTGGGTAGGGAGAGGGAACCAGAGAACCTAGTGTTAAGACACTCCATTCTCTTTCAACAAATCCGTTCCCCACTTAATTATTATCTTCTTCCTTTTATAGGAAGTAAAGTGAAACGAGGTTACATAGGATGAATTTGGAGTTCAAAATAATGAAAATTATGAATTTGATATGTAATAAAATAAATTTCAATTTCATTAAACTGTTTTTTTAGCTTCACGCTGTATCCCGCATATAGCAGGTTAGGCAGAGGGAACCTGAGAACCTAGTGCTAGTGTGTTTTTATTCACTTTTTTACTTCTTTTTTTAACTGAATTTGATTGGTAAATATTATAGATAAGCTACCTCTACAACAATAATAAATTGAATTACTATTTAAATCAATATTAAAAAAAAATCCAGTGCCTCATTTACTTTTTTAATTAAAATATAAAGTACTCGTCCAGTAATTAATATATTGTAACTTAAAGCTCATTAAAAGCTTTATAGTACGCTTAACGAACTTACAGCGATCGGTTTCATTTTCAATGTTTTATTCTTTAGACAATATTTCATATATTATGTTATTATACACGTATATAATAGAAATTCCTTTAATTCCTTTTTCCATTGGTGTCGTAGAGGGACAGCGTCTGACTGATTGGTTATGGGTTCGATTTCCACTCGGAGTAAAGATTATATTTTAAAAATATTTTCATTTCCGCGCTCAGTCCCAACGCAGCGTTGATTTCTGTAATTTAATTCGATAATAACCGGAAAATGAAAATGATTTATAGTCTCTCTGGTTACTCTATCTCTAGCTTTAGCTAGTAGGTTTTATTACAGCACACAATAGTTGTAAGTTCAAAATTTAGCAGCTACTAGTAACATACATACATACATAGCTTCACGCAGTATCCCGCATATAGCAGGGTAGGCAGAAGAAACTTAGTGTTAAGACACTCTGTTCCCCACTTTCCGCCGAATCGAGGCATTGCGTGCTGAGTGGCGGAACGCAACGCCGCGCTTTGCCTTATTACCAGAACGAGGAAATGGAAATACTAAAAATGAAATATTACAGAAGTCACTAACCTCTTTTCCTGTAATAAATTATAATCGAGCGAGTTTAAAATGAAAAGCCAACTCATTTACGAGCCGATAACAATTTGATCGATGTTTTGGCACCGAAACGTATTAGTTAGAGCGAGTGAGTGATAATTGTTGCCTATATTAATTCACTTGTCATATCCTTTGACAGGATGATTCTAACATTTTATTTCATTTGATACCCGACTTGAAAAAAAGAGGAGGTTCTCAATTCTTTCTTATATGATAGCTACTACTTCTAATGTTGTCCTATTTAAATTTAGTTAACATCTGACGGATAGTTTTTGAGTTATTCGTAATTATTTAATATTGCATTTTATTTGAATTTAGTTAACCTTTTTTTTTTTGTTAAAATCTTAATACTTTCTTAGCTTCACACTGTATCCTGCATATAGCAGGGTAGGCAGAGGGAACCTAGTGTTAAGACACTCCATTCATAAGAAAAAAACTATTTGTTTCTGCTTAATAAAATGTTTTTACCGCTGATTAAAATAATAAAATACATAATATCTCTGGTTCCGCCAGAGGCCAGTGGGTCATTAAAAAAAAAGAGACACTCCATTCTCCACTTTCCGCCGAATTGAGACATTGCGTGCTGAGTGTAGTCGAGACATTGCATATTAATTGGCACAAATCAACGCCGTCTTATCTTATCAGAACAGGAAAATGAAAATAATTATATTTATAGTAATTTTCCCGAGTGGGATTCGAACCCACAATCACAACGCTCCATCACGATGGCCACTATTTAATAGTAATTGTTGCCTGTAATAATTCACTTGTCATATCCTTTGACAGGATGGTTCTAAGATTTTGCTTTATTTGTTTAAGTAAAAAGTACACAAGAGTAAGTAAAATAATTAACGTTTTCAAATTAAATAACAAACATTGATCCATCCTAGGAAACTGTCGAAGTTATGTTTGTATGATATTCCAGTAAAAATATATATAGTTGTGGGTTCGATTCCCAGTCCAGGAAATGTAAAATTTAGTATTTTCATTTCCTGAGTTCCACCACTTAACACACATTGCCTCAGTTCAGTGGAAAGTGGGGAACGAAATTGTTGAAAGAGAAAGGAGTGTACATATATATATATATATATATATATATATATATATATATATATATATATATATATATACATATATACTTCATGCACCTTTCTTCGCTCACTAGTTATTCTACGATATTGCTGGTTGCCTGGTAGAAATGGTCCTTATAGCGAAGGCCGCCATTACAAATTTTTGTATTTTTTTTTGTGTTTCATATATTGTATCTTAGTACAATAAAGTATTATTATTATTATTAAGACCATCGTGGCACAGTGGGACAGCGTCTGACGCTACGCAACGATTGTGAGTTCGATCCTCTCTCGTAAGAATATTTTAATTATTTTTATTTTCCTGTTCTGGTAAGGCGAAGAACGGCGTTAGGTTCCAGTATTCAATACCCAAAGTCTTAATTTCAGGCGAGAAGTTGAGAACCGAGCGTCTTAATACTCTTTCTTTAACTTAACGCCTGTCGTGGCGCAGAGGCACAAGCATACGACTGTAAACACGACAGGTTGTGGGTTCGATTTCCACTCCAGGAAATGTTAGTATTTTCATTTCCTGGGTTTGGTAACAAGGCAAAGCGCGGCGTTGAGTTCCGCCACTCAACACGCAATGCCTCAATTTGGCGGAAAGGGGGAACGGAATTGTTGTAAGAGAACGGAGTGTCTTAACACTAGGTTTTCAGGTTCTCTCTGCATACCCTGCTATATGCGGGATACAGCGTGAAGTCAAAAAAAAAAGAATGTTTTATGCTTTACCCCGCATACCAAGATATTTAGAGTGAAATTTTAATATTTATAAAAAACATAAGTAACGCCAGTCGTGGCGCAGAGGCACAACCGTGCGACTGTAAGCGCGACAGGTTGTGGGTTCGATTCCCACTCCAGGAAATGTAAAAGTTTAGTCTTTTCACTTCGTGATTTTGGTAACCAATAGCACACAGTGCCTCAATTTCCGTCCAAGGTTCCATCTGTCTATCCTGCTAGTCTATCCCGCTATATGCGGGATACAGCGTGAAAGCGTGAAGCCCCAAAAAGAAAAATTATGTATATTAGTAACATGAGTAGGATATGGACAAAACACGAAACCAAAATTATAAAAATAAAACAAAATAACCTAAAACCGAAATTAAAATTGAAAATAGCAAATTGTGCCAAACACAAATGTTAATATATTTATTTAGAATAAAGAGGAAATGAAAATCGGTCGTGTCTAGCGTTAGACAAGCGGACACTTTGCGTTATTAGTTAAGATTAGGAACAGTAATGGAGTGGAGAACAGAAATAATTAATGTCACACAGGTTGTTTACATCTGGCGTGCTGTGGCTTGAGATATTAAAATTTGTAAAGGTCAAATACTTGGGAATGACGCGTATATTTTATGCCAAGATTTGAAGAATACGCTTTTCATTTGTTGAAACGTATATTTTAACCGATTTCAAAGATAGAAGGTCCGTAATTCGACGGTGTTTTTGTGTTACCGCATATTTTTTACTGGGTGTATCGATTTTGATGATTCTTTATTTATATGATAGCTAGTGCTTCTAATGTGGAATATTTAAATTTAGTTAAGATCGGACAAGTAGTTTTTGAGTTATTCGTAATAATCTTGCTTTTTAGATTTTATTTGGAGTCATAATATTTGCGTTAATAATAACTATAATAATAAAATTAAAAACCTCAAAGCGACTCTCTGAGTTTTGAATTTAATCACTGCTCATCTGGATCTCAGATTTATTTTATAATAACTAAGATTTTTTTTTTCAACTTCACGCTGTAACCCGCATATAGCAGGGTAGGCAGAGGGAACAAGAGAACCTAGTGTTAAGACAATTATCAATCATTAATTCAACAATTCCGTTCCCCACTTTCCGCCGAATTGAGGCATTGCGTTTTGAGTGGCGGAACTCAACGCCGCACTTTGCCTTGTTGTCAAACCCAAGAAATGAAAATACTAAATTTTACATTTCCTGGAGTGGAAATCGAACCCACAACCTGTCGTGTTTACAGTCGCACGCTTGTGCCTCTGCGCCACGACAGGCGTAGTAATAACTAAGTTAAAAATTTGTAATAGTTACACGCATAGACATTTCGAAAAATATTTTTAAAATAATAAATTATGCTAAAAATAAAATATAGTTCTACCATAAGCCTACATAATAACATCAATAAATCTATCGTCCATGACGTAAAAAATATATAAGCTAAATATACTAGACGCTGTCGTAGCGTTGAGACGTGTCTTTAGGTACGAAATAGTTGTCAATTTAAATCATATCGGTTTCATCTATATATTAATACGGGAAGGAAAAATGTTCTACAACTTTTTACGATAAATTGTGCTGATGGGGATTATAATTTTTATAATCTAAGAAATTCATTGAAATATTTTTTTTACTTCATGCTGTATCCCGCATATTGCAGGGTTGGCAGAGGGAATCTGGGAACCTAGTGTTTAAGACACTCCCTTCTTTTTCAACAATTCCGTTCCTCACTTTCCGCCGAATTGAGGCAAATTAAATTAATTAATTAATATTACTCATGTTACCTATTGTTTGACATACATTTTTGTATAAAGTCACATGTTGACACGTTGCTAAGGAAACGTGTATTTTACAAGTCAATGACATTAAAAGTAATATAAATATTTTTTCCGATATATATATATATATATATATATAGTTATATTTACCAGAGAAGCTAGTATTAAGTTTTGAAATTAATTCTTTTGGGTATCAAATTCAGTTTAGATCTTCAAATTCTATTTATGTAAATCTTTTCATCTTTTTAAAAGAATGAATTAATATGAAAGTTGAAATCATGAATATTAATACCTATAAATAAGGAGGAAAAAAATCTCAGTAGACTCTTTGGCTACTTAGCAAAAGTATTAGAGATGCATATTATTGAAAGAAAATAGCACCTTCATTCATATTTCCGTGAAGTAGGATATGCAAAGAGAACTTGGTCTAGTCCGTGCTCCACTTTCCTTTCTAGACATTGTTTGTAAATGTCGAAACTCAACGCTGCGTTTTGTTTTACCTGAGCCGGAGTATAAAAATTATCTAAATACATTATATCACCGAGAGGTAGGTACATAATATTTTCTTTTTATGGATAAAGGATGGCGAACGAGCAGAAAGACCACCTGATGGTAAGTGGTTACCTTCGCCCATGAACATCTACAACACCAGAGATGTTGTAGATACGTTGCCAACTTAGAGGATACAAATGGAAGGGGAGGACAATGTAGTAGTCCGCTATCGGAACTACCACATTTTGGGGAAAGGATGGGTGGGAAAGGGGAAAACCTGGCTTTCATGCCATAGAAATATTTTTAAACTAATTGATTTTTACTATTAATATTTAAAAAAAAAACATTTTTCTTATTATCTTGGACATCCTGACGAAAACCTGATCCTGAATGTTCATGCTATGGAAATATTCTATTGCCATTACATCTGGACATGCACATTTCCAAGAAAAACGAACAGCAAATGGGTCAAAATAATATTACGAGATTTTCTTACATACATTGATAGATACAAGTGAAACTATTAAAGCGTAAAAACATAGATAATGATCACATCCTTTGTTTTTTATCAAAATTACAGCAAAATCATCAGTAGGCGCCCATTTGCACTTATCTCGTCTAAATCAGATATAGATCTGTCTCACAAACATCCGATACTTCAAAAGCGTTGTTCTCGTAGATTTATAAGAATTATGACAATGTTCCTTGTTTTATTGATATCTTCATATAATGTATACGTGTTGGAATCCGCTGTTTTGTTTTTGCGAACTATAGAAATTAAAATCCCGTGTTTATCAAATTTAGAGAAATCTTGTCCTATAGTGTTCCGTTACACTCAAGGAAACTTTCGTTTGCGTGAACTTTTATGGGTCTCTATAGAGATAGTATACTATTTTATTACATACTATTTTAATTTTCCTTTCTTTCTCCTCAGTTCCCATAGATAAACGTAAAATCCGTCTCTTTTCCTTTTCCGTAGGAATCATGAGAAGTCCTGTTTTAGTGTTGCCCTACAATTTCCGATAGACCTACATGCTAAATTTAGACTTTCTCTGCCCAGTTATTTCGACTGCTTATCGTCTGTCAGTCAGTCACTCAGTAATGGAAGAGTTTCATAATATTATTATATAGATTACACTGTAATAGATAATTATAAGCTAAAGTATTTTTTGAGAGGCATAACAGAAAAATATCTTCTTTTTTTTTAACTTCACGCTGTATCCCGTATATAGCAGGGTAGGCAGAGGGAACCTGAGAACCTAGTGTTAAGACACTCCATTCTCTTTCAATAATTCCGTTCCCCACTTTCCGCCGAATTGAGGCCTTGCGTGTTGAGTGGCGGAACAAACCGCCGCGCTTTGCCTTGTTACCAAACCCAAGAAATGAAAATACTAAATTTTACATTTCCTGGAGTGGGGATCGAACCCACAACATGTCGCAGAAAAATATCTCTATAATATAAAGTCCGTCTTTTTTAACTTAATAATTAACTGACCAAGAATAGGTTTAGAGTTATTTTGTACCCGGTAGAAGTAGGCGCGAGAGGTATTACAGCGAAATGTGTTCCTAAAACTATTATCGGTTCATTTTTAGCACATATTTCAAAAGCGATAATAGTAGGATCTTTTCATATTTGATTAGGTAGAGAGAGAAGTGCAAGTCACTGGAGGTGAACGTTAATATTTTAAGGGGCCCCTTAATCCTACATTTGGATTGTAAGTCCCTGGCAAAGCAATGGGCACCATGGACCCATGGATTACTAAAGAGTTTCTCCTCTAGTCAAATAATATATAAAAGTAACAAAAAATCGTCACTTATACCAATTATCGGTGAATTTAAATATTTCCTATCATTTCCTACAAACGAAACCGCAATACAAACATAGTCTTAAAAATTCTAATGACATGAATCATAAAGATCTTAATAAAAATGTTTTTTTTTTCTTTAAGTAGTGTATGACAGTTTGGCATAAACCCAAGTGTTTGATGTCTAACAAATCTAGCCGAGTACCAATATTAGTTGTCAAATGTCGCATTTCGTGGAAGCCCCCTTTCATTCAATTCTACGGTACAAATACTAATTATAATTAACTTAAGAAGTTTATTTAATTTACTAATTATGAATATGAAATATCTTGTTTGGTGGTAGGAGGTTCGTCCTCCGTCTGGCTCGCGACCACTATCATGTCAAAGACGAACCGCCAAATATCTTATGATGTGTTCCGGTTCGATGGCATGTAAGCCAGGTTTTCCCCTATCCCACCCATCCTTTCCCCAAAATGTAGTGGTTCCGATAGCGGACTTCTACATTGTCCTCCCCTTCCATCTGTATCCTCTAGGCTGGCAACGCATCTACAACGCCTCTGGTGTTGTAGATGTTCATGGGCGAAGGTAACCACTTACCATCAGGTGGTCCTTCTGCTCGTTTGCCATCAGTTATCCATAAAAAAAAAAAAAAAAAATGAAAATGTATTATTAAAAGTATGTGTGATGGTCCTTAAAATAATGCTTTTCCGGTTATCTATACAAGGCGCTTGCGTTTTAGATATTTTGTTACTAGGGAAGTAATTTTATGTTTAACATAAATACTAAACCTAATATCTTACAGTATATTATCATTACATTACGTGAAATAAGTAGAAATTAAGTGAGATGAAGTGATTTTGTATTTATTTTTATACAAGTTATACGGACTGGAGGTCGGAGGAAGTACATTCGGGTAACTCCGAGGAACGGGCAATTCTAATAGAAACGCCGTTTGGAGACGGTGAATTCATTTGTAGCAGATAGATGCAACTAACAAAGGAAAGGGTATTAAGACAGTCTTTAACCGAATATGGCCAGAGCACGAAACACCGCAGTGTTACGCTCGAAACGGTAAATATTAGAATTTTCCGATTTTCGGTGTTTAACATTAATTAATATGTTTGGCATACACTTTGACATTGAGACGTTGCTCAGGCAACGTATATTTTACACGTCAATGAAACTACTCATATTTTTAATATACCTTCAAATGAGGATTAAGCCCAGAGTCATATGAAACTATAATCCCTACAAATATTATAAATATGAATGTATGTTTGTTTGTTACGCTTTCACACCAAAAATTACTCAACTGATTATCATGATATTTTTTACACAAATTCTCAGAAGTATTAAAAAGGATATAGGATACTTTTTAACAAAAATGTATATATATATAGCACGAAACATATATATATATATATATATGTGCTATGTATATATATATATATATATATATATATATATATATATATATATAAAGTAAATACATGATTGTTTGTCACAAAATATTGAAAATCTACCTACTTCAAAGCCTTCAAATTAACGCATGTTCGCACTATACACTATCGTATATAGTATGGACTGCCATTGACCACGCGGGCGAAGCTGCGAGTAATTGCGAGTATATTAATAACGTATAGTTATAGCTATGCATCCCTCCTGTCTGAGTATCGACACTTGTCTGTAACTTGCCACATGCTGTTCTGAACTGTTGCCAAATGCACTAACAATGTCTTGAGGTTGTTATGGATTGAAAACTTTTTAGTTTTAAGTTTTTGTTGGAGGAAATACAAAAAAAATAGGAATAGGGAAATAAAAAAAATTTTTTAGCTTCACGCTGTATCCCGCATATAGCAGGATAAATGAAGGAACCTGAAAACCTAGTGTTAAGACACTCCGTCAATTCAAATCGTCCATTTGGCGGAAAGTGGGGAACACTTTCCGCAAAATTGAGGCATTGCGTGTTGAGTGGCGGAACTCAACGCCGCGCTTTGCCTTGTTACCAAACCCAAGAAATGAAAATTCTAACATTTCCTGGAGTGAGAATGGAATCCACAACCTGCCGTGTTTACAGTCGCACGCTTGTGCCGCTGCGCCACGACAGGCGAACAATATTTTATTTCCTATTTTGTTTTGCGCTCGTTCAGAGATCAATCACGTCAAAACTATAAGAATAGTTTTTATATTCTTTTTAACCATGATTACATTTCACAATCATCGCGTACATTCGAATATCTAATTTACACGATTTAACTATGCTAATAGACCCGTTAAGTTTTTTATAATGACGAAATCCGTTACGGATACCCGCGCGGTTAGGGACAGGTTTTGGATTCGATTCCCATTACAGGAATTGTAAATGCTTATTTTCATTCCCTGGGTTTGGTAACGAGGCAAAGCGCGGCGTTTAGTTCCGCCATTTAACAGCTCTCAATGCCTCAATTTGGCAGACAGTGGGGAACGGAGTGTCTTATCACTAGGTTCCCTCTGCCTACCCTGCTATATGCAGGATACAGCGTGAAGCTAAAAAAAATCATTGCCCCGAGTGGAAATCGAACGTGTTATGTTGTGGGTTCGTTCACATTTAAAATAAAATACTATACCACTCTGCGCCACGACGGCCTTCTCCAATTAGCCATCTAAATTTAATATAGTAAATGCTTGTCTTGTCTATCTTGTGCCTATTGTGTATAAAAATTGTTCATTTTGGTTTTGTATTACGTTTAGTTTTTAAATTAGCTGCCAAGATTAAGAAAATGTCCGGGTCTTGTTAAGTGTCACGCCTACCTATGAAAAGTCATTGTCATTAATAAAGTGGCAGTTCTAGAAATACACGAGTATACATCATGTATGAAAAAATATTAAGATTTTAACAAACAAAAAAAGAAGATCAATATGAAATAAAATACACAAAAAAGTGAAATTATTACGAATAACTCAAAAACTACAAGTCACAGAAGCACTAACTACCATTACTTAGAATCATCAGAATTGGTTCACTCAGTATAGTTATACGATAGCACACAAAAAGTAGATACATACAAACATACATGCGTCACGCTGTATCCCGCATATAGCAGGGTAGGCAGAGGGAACTTAGTGTTAAGACACTCCGTTCCCCACTTTCCGCCGAATTGAAGCATTGCGTGATGAGTGGCGGATCTCAACGCCGAACAAAATACTACTCCTTTTTTGTAATCGATTAAGAAATACCTAGAAACCAATATCCCTGCATATCCCATGAAAAACTGCATAGCCTGTACTATACTGAAACATAATTGAACATAATTTAAGTGCATTTATAATAGCTTCGGTCTAAGAGTATGTAGTAGATAAAGAGAACCTGAGTATATAAACACTTCGTTCTCCGGTTGTTGCTTTCCACATTGCGTGTTAACTGGCGGTATTAAGCGCCGCGTCTTGCCTGACTACAGTAGGAAAATGGAAATAATTGAAATATAATAATAACCCCGAGTGAGAATTGTACTCACAACCATCGTGTTTACAGACAGACACTGTTCCACTGCGACACAATCACATGAACTATATTATTACTTATATTATTATAAGTCAAGTCAAGTCAAGTCAAGTCAAGTCAAAACTAAACTACATATGTACGAGTATATAAAACATTTAGGCTACTGAGTGACTGAGAGCGAACTTACAGGACAAACTACTGGCCATAGCGGACTTAAATTTGGCATGTAGGCTTTTTGGGACTCCCCAAGTCCCCAGTAGGTGAGCACAAAGGAGAATTTCTCGAAATTCCTATGAACATGGCCAGGTTTCTAGTCTTAATAATCACAAACGAAGCCGCGGGATACAACTAGTGATACATAAAATATTTAAAACATTGAAATTATATATATAAAATCCTCTAGAGCCAAGATCCAAGGGCAAGTATTAAACGCTAAGTGAACGACACCCACGCAAATGCATTTCATTCTACGTACATCGTGACCTTTGAAGTTATACGAGTAAACTATTACACTACTTTCACAGTAATATCTTATTAGATACGTGCTATTTATATATTAATATGTAAAAATGGGGAAAAATGGGAAAAAAATGGGGAATTTAAATCTTAAGAGAACGGAGTGTCTTAACACTAGGTTCTCATATTCCCTCTGTCTACCCTGCTATGTGCATACATGGATACAGCTTGAAGCTAAAGAAAACGTGCGGAATACAGCGTGAAGCTAAAAGAACACGTGAAAGAAACATTTTTTATACCTTTTTTTTTTAAATTACGCGTATGGAGGAGTATGAAATTTGGTACATTTATAGTTTAAATAGAAAAAGAGGGCAGAATGCTAATATTTTTTTAAACAAAAAAAAAATTATATTAAATTATTGACATACACTTCTACAAAGTGACATACCCGTTGCTAAGGCAACGCGTACTTAACATATCAGCAGGGCCACAAGTTTATATATATTTTAAGTCCCACTAATTTTATTAATGTAAATATAAAGTCACTCCAGGACATGTAAAATTTAGTATTTTTATTTCTTGGGTTTGGTAACAAGGCAAAGCGGGGCGTTGAGTTCCGCCACTCAACACGCAATGCCTCAATTCGGCGGAAAGTGGGGAACGGATTTGTTGAAAAAAAAAAGTTTGTGAGGAAAGGTGGTCTATTCCTCTTTAAGACAACAACTACTAAACGGATATACATAAACCTTTACAATTATAAAAGGCTGTCCGTTTTCCAATTTGAATTTAATATATTATTAGTATTAGCTTCACGCTGTATTCCGCATATAGCAGGGTAGGCAAAGGGAACCTAAAAACCTAGTGTTAAGACACTCCGTTCTGTTCCACTTTCCGCCGGATTGAGGCATTACGTGCTGAGTGGCGAAACTCAATGTTATTTGCCTTGTTACCAAACCCAGGAAATGAAAATACTCGAAACTCGAACCCACGACATGTCGCGGTTACAGTCACACGCTTGTGCCTCTGCGCCACGACAGGCGTTAATTATTAGTACTAAGTTAGAATTTAATAGATTAAATTCTTTTTGTTTAGGTTGTGTAGTGTCATTTGAAGAATGCACTAAGGTCAAAAATATTAAAGAGCCAGCCTTCTTTCATAAAATTTTGCAAAGAGGCAAAGCCTGGTAATGTAGAGGAGGTTCGTCCTCCGTCTGGCTCGCGACCACTATCATGTCAAAGACGAACCGCCAAATATCTTATGATGTGTTCCGGTTCGATGGCATGTAAGCCAGGTTTTCCCCTCTCCCACCCATCCTTTCCCCAAAATGTGGTGGTTCCGAGAACGGAATACTACATTGTCCTCCTCTTCCATCTGTATCCTCTAGGTTGGCAACGCATCTACAACATCTCTGGTGTTGTAGATGCGTTGCCAACCTAGAGGATACAGATGGAAGGGGGGACAATGTAGTAGTCCACTATCAGAACCACCACATTTTGGGGAAAGGATGGGTGGGAAATGGGAAAATCTGGCTTACATGCCATCGAACCGGAACACATCATTAGATATTTGGCGGTTCGTCTTTGACATGATAGTGGTCGCGAGCCAGTCGGAGGACGAACCTCCTACCACCTAACAAAAGTAATAGTACTTAACAGATCACGTCACAAGATTATATATATTTTAAGTCCCACTAATATTATTAATGTAAGTATAAAGTAACTCCAGGACATGTAAAATTTAGTATTTTCATTTCTTGGGTTTGGTAACAAGGCAAAGCGCGGCGTTGAGTTCCGCCACTCAACACGCATTGCCTCAATTCGGCAGAAAGTGGGGAACGGATTTGTTAAAAAAAAAAGTTTGTGAGGAAAGGTGGTCTATTCCTCTTTAAGACAAAAACTACTAAACGGATATACATAAACCTTTACAATAATAAAAGGCTGTCCGTTCTCCAATTTGAATTTAATATATTATTAGTATTAGCTTCACGCTGTATTCCGCATATAGCAGGGTAGGCAAAGGGAACCTAAAAACCTAGTGTTAAGACACTCCGTTCTGTTCCACTCTCCGCCGGATTGAGGCATTACGTGCTGAGTGGCGAAACTCAACTTTATTTGCCTTGTTACCAAACCCAGGAAATGAAAATACTCGAAACTCGAACCCACGACATGTCGCGTTTACAGTCACACGCTCGTGCCTCTCCACAACAGGCGTTAATTATTAGTACTAAGTTAGAATTTAATAGATTAAATTCTTTTTGTTTAGGTTGTCATTTGAAGAATGCACTAAGGTCAAAAATATTAAAGAGCCAGCCTTCTTTCATAAAATTTTGCAAAGAGGCAAATCCTGGGTATGTCACTAGTCTTTAACAAATAATAATTAAATTAATTGTACATGATAAAAAATACGTGATTTTCTCCCATTAAGCGCAGGCGCAAGTAACACAATAAGCAAACATTACTGGGTCATGATGCAATCGATTCTTACAATTGAATACAATAACAATGCCGATCGAGTAATTATTGAAATTCATTTAAAATTGTTATTTCTTTTAATATTAACGAGATATTAAGTTTTAAAATATATTTACTTGTTGTTTTATCTTAGGACTAATTATTTTTTTTATACTAAAAATAATTAAAATTTTAACAAAAAAGAAAACCGACTTTTAAAACATTACGAATAACTCAAAAACTATTTATTAGATGTTAACTGAATTTAAAGTGGAAACTGGAGAACAGAATTGTTGTAAGAGAACGAAGTGTCTTAACACTAGATTCTCAGGTTCCCTCTTCCTACCCTGAAATATGCGGGATACAGTGTGAAGCTAAAAAAAAATTAAATTTAAATGAAACCACAATAGAATAACTAGTTATCAGTGGCGAGGTGTCCATACAACTCGATTCTCACCGGGTTGCCTAACTTTTCAAAGTAAAAGTATGAGACCTGAAAAAGAAAAGGTCACCTGGAAAATGTTGGGCATAAAATTGCAAAAAAACCAAGCTCTGACATCTTATAGATGTAAAAAAAAAGGTCATCGCCAAAATTGTTACGAAATACCTTGACATCCTATATATACCGGATTTCCCTAACTATATCGGCTTCCCTAAAAATTACCGGCTTGCCTAAATATATATATACCGGCTTTCCTAAATATACATTGGCTTCCCTTAATTTACCGGCATGCCTAACTAAAATGTTTACCTCTCGCCACTGCTAGTTATCATATCCAGTAAAAAATTATGTGGTAACACATATAAAATACAATCGAGTTAAGAACCTTTTCTTTTTGGGAAGTCGGTTATTAATGTGTGTGCAGTTTATACACAGTAGAAGCAAAACTATGAAAGTTTAGAAATGACTTACTATTTCATACATTGTTAAAACTATCTATTTATTTTATATTTTATTTATTTTATTTATATTTATTTTATTTATACTCTAAGGCACATCCCTACTAATATTATAAATGTGAATGTAAGTTTGTTTGTTACGCTTTCACGCCAAAACTCAACCGATTATCATAAAACTTTGTACACATGTTCTTAGAGGTATTCAAATTCAAACAATTTTATTCAAAGTAAGAAGTTACAAGCTTCATTTTTTGAACATCAAATAATTTACCACCAGTTCATTAAATTTAATGCCTCAGACCTGAGAAGAACCGGCGCAAGAAACTCAGCGGTACTTTTTTTTTCCTCAGTAGTTTACAATTATTTTTTAGTGACAATGATACCTTTTAAATAGACTGGAGCGAGCATTTCATTCCTAAGGCATGTTATGATTTATTATAAGGACATACATACAAAGAAATATTTTGGCAGAAGAATAATATTTACATTAAGAAAAAATATTTATTTCAAAATGCCTTCAAATTAATTCATACACTATTCACTATAGTATCTAGTATAGTCCATACTACTACTGCTACTGACCACGAGCGAAGCCGCGGGTAACAACTAGTATAAAATATTTTCAAAGCGGAAGTTCAAGTTGAAATTTAGTTCCGTTACAACGCAATGATAAAATGGAATGGAAGTGGACACCGAAGAGACTGAACAAAGGGTTCTATACACCGCTTTATATATAAGAAGTAATGAAAATATCTAAACAAAAATCGTTCCCACTCCAGGAAATGTAAAATTTAGTATTTTCATTTCTTGGGTTTGGTAACAAGGCAAAGCGCGGCGTTGAGTTCCGCCACTCAACACGCAATGCCTCAATTTAGCGGAAAGTGAGGAACGGATATGTTGAAAGAGAATGGAGTGTCTTAACACTAGGTTCTCTGGTTTCCTCTGCCTACCCCGCTAAATGCGGGATACAGCGTGAAGTTAAAAAAAAAATCGTTTTCACATAAGGCATTATTTTATGTTTACGTAATAATCTTTTCCAAGAAAGACAAGATGAGAAGATTTAAAAAGTAATTTCACAAAGAACTCTTTTAGTGCATCTATTTAGTTATGCATAGCTTGTACTGATGTTACATATATGTATATATTATACTTAGTCCTAATACACTTTTAAACTGATATTTTGAAAGATAATATGAGGAAAAAAACGCCTGTCATGGGCGCAGAGGCGCAAGCGTGCGACTGTAAACGCGACAGGTTGTGGGTTCGATTCCCACTCCAGGAAATGGAATTTTTCATTTCCTGGGTGCGGTAATAAGACACAGCGCGGCGTTGAGTTCCGCCACTCAGCACGCAATGCCGTAATTCGGCGGAAAGTGGGGAACGGAGTGTCTTAACACTACGTTCCCGCTGCCTACCCTGCTATATACGTGATACAGCGTGAAGCTATGTATGTATTATAAAACCAAAAACAGTAAAAACTATTTAATAAACAGTACATTAAATTCAAGTTACGTACTTTACATTTGCAGTTAAAACGCAGTTGCCCTTAATACTCGCTTTTTATTCTCAAGTAGTTTCTTATACTCCGAGAGGTGGCACGAATAAAATTATTATTATGAATATTGTTATTTAATTAAGGCCATCGTGGCGCAGTGGTGTTAACTATAAGCATGTAGTTGTAGGTTATTTTTATTATATACTACTAGTGTCCCCGTTGACGCGTTAACAACGCGTTGCCTAGCAACGTATATGTCACTTTATGTAAACATGGATGTCAAACCATGGTAGTGTGTGTAACATTTATTTTATTAATTTAGTCTACTTTTTATGGATTATTTTAAAAAAATATTAGCATTCTGCACTTCTTCTCTATATAAACTTATATTATATTATTTTTGTAAAAAGGCGTACAAAGGTTTTTCTTTTATTTGTACATCTAAAAACTGTATTATTTTTTTTTCATGCAGGTACATCGACCTTTTGACTATACAAGGTGACATCAGACGTCAATATGTAATTAGATTTACTTTAAAGTATAAGTTACAAAAGTGAAACTGTATTTAACACGTGTCTTATTTTAACTAAGAAGTTATATATTTTCACGCTTTTTCACGTATAGTAGTTTTTCACGGTAGTCAATGAGAACTTAGCTTCAGCTTCACGCTGTATCCCGCATATAGCAGGGTAGGCAGAAGGAGCCTGAGAACCTAGTGTTAAGACACCCCATTCTCTTTTAATAATTCCGTTCCCCACTTTCCGCCAGATTGAGGCATTGCGTGCTGAGTGGCGGAACTCAATTTAAATATAATCACTCACCCGAGTGGGAATCGAACCCATAACATTTATAGTCACAACCCGTACCACTTCGCAGCTCTAGTGTAATTAATCTTTCTTCTGCCTACAAAAAATATTTATTCAGCTGGAATTACAGCAAATAGTATAAAATAGTATTCAGGCAAGCGTTTCTAATATACTATTAGAAAACGTTATATATTATAGTTATTCAAAATATTTATTTCGTAGCAAAAACAGTCATTTATTACCCAGCACGATAGCAATGTATGGCGAATATAACTATTCGTGTGTTGAAGCTATCGTAGCACAGTTGAAAACGCGATTGATTCTAGGTTCGATTCTCACTCAGTGTTCCTAATATTTTTAAATTATTGTCATTTCTTTTCTATGGTAAGATGAATCGCGGCGTTGGGTTCCGTCAGTCAAGAGGCAACATTTCGATTTTAGGCGGAAAGTGTAGTTAGTTAGAAGAGCTCAGTGAAAAACACTCCACTTATCGCGTTTTACTCCAATTTGAGACATTATGTACTACGCCTGTCGTGGCGTAGAGACACAAACGTGCGTCTACTAACGCGACTGGTTGTGGGTTCGATTTCCACTCCAGGAAATGGAATTTTTCATTTCCTGGGCTTGGTAACAAGGCAAAGCGCGGCGTTGAGTTCCGTCACTCAGCACGCAATGCCTCAATTCGGTGGAAAGTGGGGAACAGAGTGTCTTAACACTAGGTTCCCTCTGCCTACCCTGCTATATGCGGGATACAGCGTGAAGCTATGTATACATGTGTATATTTTTATTTATTAACTAATTAATGGCTACCACGTTCCATTTATTACTCATAGTTCATCGACACTATCCATAGACTTTCGATTAGAGAACACTAAAAGTGAACCAATAAAAACGTTATATAGCTCGAAGACTTGATAAGTCAACAATATGTTACTTCTGTGTAATAAAAATGATGATAGTTTAGTGCTAATAAGTAATAAACTATGGTAGCAGGTTCAAATAGCTTATATAATTTAATAAAATTTTAGCGAAAAAAAAAAACCGTCAAAGATACATACATACGTAGCTTCACGCTGTATCCCGCATATAGCAGGGTAGGCAGAAGGAACCTAGTGTTAAGACACTCCCTTCCCCACTTTCCGCCGAATTGAGGCATTGCGTGCACTTTGACTTGTTAGCAAATATTCCATTTCCTGGAGTAGGAATCGAACCCACAACTTGTCGCGTTTATAAGCCTCTGCGCCACGACAGATTAAGCTAAAAGGTATTCTTCAAATCTTAACTAAATTTAAATAGGATCACATCAGAAGCACTAGCTATCATATAAGAAAAGAATCATCTAAATTGGTTTACCCTGTAAAAAATTTTGTGGTAACACACTTAAATTAAAAAGCTCCTTATCTTTTGAAGTCGGTTAAGGTTTTTTAATCTTAGTTTCACTATGAAGTGTTTAGTACCGCAGCGGGAAAGCGTCCCACTGTAACTGTGAATTAAATTATTTTCATTTCCGGCTCTGGTAGGGAAAAATGCAGCGTTTAATTCCGCCACTTAACGCGCTATGTTCCAGACATTCGAACAGAAAGCTGCTCTCTGATTGTGCGAGATAGGAAGTGAACCTAAAGTAACGAAATTGGCAACCAGTGAACTTATAAAAAGGAGAGATATACCTCTACGAGATCTACGGAAAACTACTGTGGCACAGTGAGACAGCTTCTGAGTATAAACGCGATTGGTTGTGAGTTCGATATCCACTCGTGGGAATAATTATAAATTAAATATATTTTCATTTCCTTACTCTGGTAAGTCAAAGCGCAACGTTGAGTTCTACCATTTAGCACATAGTGTCTCTAAATCGGGCACAAGTTTGCGAACGGAGTGTCTTAACACTATGTTTTCTCTATCTACCCTAAATTGCAAGATAAAGCATAAAGCTCCTATAGTAAATTAGTTTAATAAATCAGTATAAATCCTAAGCTTATATTATAAATCGACTAAAAAGCTTTTGATAAGACAGCTCAGACGTGACGAGAAAATTAAATATTCATTCATTTTAAAATAGACATAATTTCTATCTTTAGAATCTAAAAGTTTTTCAATTAATCTGTATTAGTATACGACATAGAAGAAAAATTACCTATCACCTATGAGTGTGGTGAGGTCGTCATGGCACAGTGGTGTGTCTGAAGTAAATATAATGGTTTAGGGTTCAAACTTCTGTGGGGGGAGTGAAATTATTTTCATTTTCTCCTCTCTAGTATAACAAATAGCGGTGTTTTAGTTTTATCACTTAATTAGTAATATCTTGAATTCGAAGCGAAGAAGACAAATCGAAGATTTTTGACATTAGTTTCTCTTTACCTATCACCTAACCTGCTATGCATATGGAAAAAAGAGTAAAGCTGCTTTATTGTCTACTGTAAAATTGATGCCTGAAGTCTTTTAACGTACCAAAAAATTCTGCCAAAAATAATGGCATTCTTGTGTGAAAATATTAAAGTTTAAGCCAATACAAACAAGCGTGCAAATTTTCAAATAAATCTAACAACAAAAACAAGGTCAAAAGGTCAAACTTTACCTCGCATAGAAGTAATTAAAAAGAGCCAGAGACAAGACACTCTTGTTTCTACCCGAAACCAAGACATTGCAAGTAAATAGCTGAACTAATCCCCCCGTTTTATCTTACCAGAGCGGTGAAAAGAAATAAAATTAAATAGAATCATTGGTCTAAGTGAGAATCGAACCTACAAACATCCGTTTTTACACTTAGATGCTGTCTCACTGCGCCACGATGGCCTCGATGGGTAATGAATGACGATATTTTCGTATATTGAAATAAAATTATATATTAATAAACAGATAAGGATAAACTAAAAAAAAAACATTTTAGATACAAATATTTCAATATTGCTATAGTTTTTACACCGCATTGTGCCCGCTTTTATCTGTAGATCCCTTCAGTTAGGTTGTATGGAAGAGATCACTTATAGTGATAAGGTCGCTTTTGTGCATTTGTTATATTATTTTAAATTTTCTTTATGTATCATTTCAAGTGTGCAATTAAGTTTTTTCTATCTATCTATCTTTTTCTGTAAGCAAATCAAAAAAATTCTTAGAAACAAAACCCAATACTAAATATTCACAAAATAATCTATCACGCATATAAATAACATTTTGATGGCAACTTTTTCATTTCTCAGAAGAGAATTCAAAGAGACGTCACAATCCAGCTTCATCCCACGAAACTTAATAATATGATAATTGAATCCGAATACGAATCTATTGGAGATTTGCCTTCAGACTGTCTAAGGTATATTAAAGTAAGACAATAAATGGTATGGATTTATCATATTATTTTCATATTATGGGATTTTAAAATATCGAAATAATTATAGATATTAAATCTTTTAACTGTCCATGATAGTTTAAACGCGGTAGGCATTTAAATTCTCTTTTTTTTTTGGCTTCACGCTGTATCCCGCATATAGCAGAGTAGGCAGAGCGAACCTGAGAACCTAGTGTTAAGACACTCCGTTCTCTTTTAACATTTCCGTTGCCCACCTTTCGCCGAATTGAGGCATTGCATACTGAGTGGCGGAACCCAACGCCTCAACGCGCTTTGCCTTGTTACCAAACCCAGGAAATGGAAATACTAAACTTTTACATTTCCTGGAGAGGGAATCGAACCCACAACCTGTCGCGCTTATAGTAACACGCTTGTGCCTCTGCACTACGACCGGCTCTTTTTTAAATATTTTTTAATATAATAATAAAATGATTGATAACAAATAAACTTACTACTTAAAGCATCAATTGTTATCATTTTTAACCAGGTTCAAAAAAAGGAGGAGGTTTTCAATTCGACCGTTTTTTTTGTGTGTTTACATAATTAGGTGACCAATTTTGATAATTCTTTTTAATATGATAGCTAGTGCTTTTGATGTGAAAAATACTCGTCAGGTCTTAACGACCTTTTTTTTTTACTTCACGCTGTATCCCGCATATAGAAGAGTAGGCAGAGGGAACCAGAGAACCTAGTATTAAGACACTCCATTCTCTTTCAACATTTCCGTTCCCCACTTTCCGCCAAATTGAGGCATTGCGTGTTGAGTGGCGTAACTCAACGCCGCGCTTTGCCTTGTTACCAAACCCAAGAAATGAAAATACTAAATTTCTAATTTAAGTATTGTTGGTTATTCGTAACAATTTCACTTTTTAGTGTATTATTTGAAGTTGTTTTTCTTCTTTGTCATATGAATCTCCTACCATTAACCCATTTATCTACTAAACCACAAGTACTTACTACACTCAAAATATGCAAGGTGTTTTAATAATGTTCCAATAAATTTTCTTCAACACAAACTATGTCAACAAGAATGGGACTTTGCTGCAATCCTTATCAACGTACTTCAGCGTCATTACACGATAATCGCGACTTGCATAACCGGTTTATTTAAGATGAGCATTTTCATTCAAAAGTTAACTTTAAAACTATAGGAATAAAGTCTAAAATATAATATTTTTTATGTTTTTTTGAAAAAAATATTAGCATGAGGATATGCAGTAATTATGGCTTGAAGTATTTGCTTTTCAAAGGAAACGCATATATGACGATAACAAAGGAAACGTTAATAGCTATATTTTGAACTAAGGGTTCATAAAATAAGATCTTTGGAGTTCGCGTTTTTACAAATTTTTAACAAAAATGTTTTTATTTTCAGTTTTATGCCTTTACCAGCATAGGGGTCAGGGTAGTTAAGGAAAACCCAGTGTTGAAACGTTCCGTTTTCATTTTAAGCCCGAAATCAATATATTGCGTTGTAAGTGACAGAACTCAATGCAGAGTGGATAAATGAAAATAATTTAAATACAATCATTCCCCAGAGTGGGAATCGAACCCACAATCAATCGTGTTTAAAGGCGTTGTCTAAATGCGTTACGATGACCTCTAAATCTAATACTACTTACTACAATATTACAAGACAATAATGCATATATAATACGTATATCTTTCCGTAATGAATTAGGCAGAGGGAACCTAGTGTCAAGACACTCCGTCCTCCGTTTGCATATTATGAACACGATATTGATTATACAACAAAAAGTCTAAAAAGAAGTAAAAGTAAACCGAAAAATATACCAATTATTTCAAAACTTTGAAATTGGAGCTTCATTTAACCTTCTAATTATCTCGTCTATTTTAAAAGGTTCTGTAACCTTTTTTTTAATTGCGAAGTTATTTGCAGTCATTTTCCTTCCGTTAAAAATTTTGCTGTAACAACGAAAATATTATTTAATAAGATCTTTGGTTTCAGCGATTTTTAAACAGTTTCAATGATACTATTTAATTTGTAGTTCCGTGGGAAACAAATTTTCCTACAGATCACCATTTCAAGGTGAATAAGTGTTTTGAGCTTACCAACGAACTAACTGGGAGTAAAGTTATTTTGTACGCGGTAGAGGTAGGCGTGAGAGGTATAACAGCGAAATCTCTCTATAATCTACTAAAAGATCTCGGCCTGTCGAGAACTATTAGCAGTATTTTTTCTTTCTTTTTTACTTCGCGCTGTGTACCGCATATAGCGGGGTAGGTAGAGGGAACCACAGAACCTAGTGTAAAGACATTCCATTCTCTTTCAACATTTCCGTTTCCCACTTGCTGCCGAATTGAGGCATTGCGTATTGAGTGGCGGAATTCAACGCCGCGCTTTGCCTTGTTACCAAACCCAAGAAATGAAAATACTAAATTTTACATTTCCTGGAGTGGAAATCGAATCCACAACCTGTCGCGTTTACAGACGCACGCTTGTGTCTCTATTAGCAGTTCATTTCTAGTATGTATTTCGAAGGCGGTATTAGAAGGATCTTTTCAAATTCGGTTAGGTACAGAGAAGAGGATGGGCAGTGGGGGTGAATGTCAATGCGCCTTTTTAAGATATACACTTAGGTCGTAAACCGCAGACGCTCCCCAAACTCCTCTTTCTGAAACGCTATGGGCATCCGCACGGTAAATCTATGGAGCGCTAAGAAGTTTCTTCTCACCGATAAACATGGACGGATTACTAT
>JAKGSA010001394.1:52136-66776 GCA_033558755.1 Philaethria dido
AGTGTATAAGTGCCATGGTAACACAGTGGGATATCGTCTGTAAAGTAATGTGAAATGAAATTCGAAGAAAAAGCTTGGAACAGAATATCTTAATCTTAGTATTTAATTATCTTTTTCTCTATCTTTGGAATGCCTCCTATACCTAAACGAAAATAAAAAAAGCGAGTTAAGTCTACGTTATTTTTTATAGCAGCAGGTGCTTGGATTTGGCAGAAAAGAAAAACCGACTTCATATAAAATGCATAAAGTAACTTTATTACGAATAACTCAAAAACTCGTCAGATCACCATTAATAAGACAACATCAAAAGACTAACTATCATATAAATTAGGAATCATCAAAATTGGTTCACCCAGTAAAAATTTATGCTTAAAAAATTCAATCGAATAGAAAACTTCCTCCTCTTTTTTTAAATCGGTTAAGAATTCAATATAGTATAACTCATGTACATACATACAACTTCACGCTGTATCTCGCATATAGCAAGATAGGCAGAAGGAACCTAAAATCCTAGTTAACCTAGTGTTAAGACACTCCGTTCCCCACTTTCTGCCGAATTGAGGAATTGCTGCTAAGTGGCAGAACTCAACGCCGCGCTTTGCCTTGTTACCAGACCCAGGAAATGAAAAATTCCATTTCCTGGAGTGAGAATCGAACGCACAACCTATCACGTTTACGCCACGACAGGCGTTAACTCATATCTTATAACTCATACTATATATCATATATCATACACGCACAGTTATTACAACTTCAATTTTCAAGAGCCATAACTTATTCTTTGAAAAGTTCACGGTTGAACTCCCACACCTAAACATTACCTGGAGTAGATTAACTTGAAAACAAAATTACTTTTGGAATTTTATTTCTATAAATTCTAATACTGACGTATATTGCAATTTTTAGCGCAACAAAAGTTTTACCAATTTAAGCTAGCAATTTGTATGTAAGTTGTTAAAAAAGAACTACTTAATAAGAAGTATTATTCTTTTTTTAGCTTCACGCTGTATCCCGCACATAGCAGGGTAGGCAGAGGGAACCAACAAATCTAGTGTTAAGACACTCCGTTCTCTTAAGATTTCCGTTCCCCACTTCTCGCCAAATTGAGGCATTGCGTGCTGTGTAACGCAACTCAACACCGCACTTTGCCTTGTTACCAGAGCGAGGAAATGAAAATACTACATTTCCTGACGTGGGTATCGAACCTACAACCTGTCGCGTTTACAGTCACACACTTGTGCGTCTGCGCCGAAAAATATAAAGGCCATCGTGGCGCAGAAAGACAGCGTCAAGCTATAGACGCGATGATTGTGGGTTCAATCCACACGATGGTAAGACAAAGCGCGGCGTTGAGTTCTGCTACTATACTATATACCACAACAATGTCGTGGTATGTCTCGAATTTAGACAGAAAATAGAGAACGAAGTGTCTTGACACTAGACTCTCTGCTTACACTGCTATATGGAAAAAATATAATAAAATACTTTTCATAAGCATTCGTGTCGCCATCATAAGCTAGTATTAGATAAAGCTAAACGTGACGATGTTACAAACACTGGGATTAAGTTATCGATCATTTTGTATACGAGTGTTAAAATTACCTCCTTATACGGTTGTACACTTTTTTAACCGACTTCAAATAAAGAAAGTTCTCAATTCGAATTTATTATATATGTGTAAGACACATAACATTCTACTGGATCAACCAATTTTCGTGATTCTTTTTTCTAGCTTCTGATGTGGTGACACAAATTTAGTTACGTTATGATGAGTAGTTTTTGAGTTATTCGTAATATTTTTACTATTTAGTACATTTTATATGAAGTCTTGTGTCCTATTTTTGTTATTTTTTTTTAATTATAATGAAAATACTATGTTAAATACTCGTATATAGTAGTATATAATTTTTAATAAAAAAAACAATTCTTTCAAAGCTGAGAGTCTCTGGAGACACTCCGTTCTCTTCTTTGTGCTCATACTTATTAGAGAGTATATTGTAAATATTTAAAAAATCCTTTAAACGAGAATCGAACGCGTAACCATCGTTTTAACTCACATATAAGCTAATTTCACAATATTTAAATCTATCTCTCACATAGTAGGGTCAAAGAAAGACAAAATACAAAAAAAACGCAAGGTAAGCTTTGGCTACATTCTGATCTCTTGAGATGCACTTCGCAGCTTCAGCAAGCGATCTATTTAATAGACGTTACATTTGTTACTAGCGCCTTAGAATAAACTTAAGAAAAGTTATTTCGAGAAAAAGAACTTTATATTGAGAAATATTGTTAAAAAAATAATTTTTTTTTATAAAAAAATAATTTATGTTAAAATAAATAATTAATAAATTTTATTTGAAAAGAGCAACTGTTGAGTTTCTTGCCGGCTCAGCAGAACTGCTTTCCGAGCCGGTGGTAGCTTCCGTTAGGACTGACACTCCTAACATCTTTTGAAAATTGACGATTCAAAAGTGCTTGTATAAAGAATATTTTGATTTTGACATTTGTTTTTTTGCAAAAATTTAAAAGTTATTATTATTAAGAATATCCGTTATTAAGGAGCTTTTATTTACTTAAAGATTCACGCATTATCCAGTAAAACAAATCCTTGTCATCTTTCCGTCCAAATTCTAGACATTGCGTGTCTAATGGCGGAACTTAACGCAGTACTTTGTTTCTTAGCGTCATGACTTCTTCCCGCCCAAACTCGAGACATTGTGTTGAGTAGTGGAACTCAATGCCACTCTTTGCCTTTTTAACAAATCCAGAAAACAAAAAATTACATTCCCTTGAGTGGGGATCGAACCCATAACCTGTCGCGTTTACAGTCGCACGCTTGTGCCTCTGCGCCACGACAGGCGTTTTCAAAAATGGAATTAATTTAAATATAATTATTCCCTTGAGTGGGGATCGAACCCTTAACCATTTGCGTTTTTAATAAGTCGCAGCGTCACAATGTGGTATATGAAATACAGAAATTAATCATATTTTTAACAAAGACTTGATTCTTCATCTCGTTAATTCAACGAATATGCCTTGTTATGTTGTAAATTGTAATTAATATGGTTATTATTATTCTGTAACAATATATTGTAACGTATTTCCTACCAAATAAAAAAAAAATGATATATTTTTTTAATATCTGCAATAAAGTCATAGAATATTAATTTCATGAATCATAAGCGTCCTTCAACTTCTTTGATTAAAAAAGTATGTAGGAATTGAAGCTGTTACCCACGCAGTTGACAACCTTCTAAATATATAAACAATACATACATACATACATATCTTCACGCTGTATCCCGCATATAGCAGAGCAGACAGAAGGAACCTAGTGTTAAGACACTCCGTTCCCCACTTTCCGCCGAATTGGCGCATTGCGTGCCGAGGGGCGGAACTCAACGCAGCGCAAAACATAAACAATACTGCAACATTTTCAATAGTAAATACTTTAAAACGTCTAAAGCAACTGTAAAATTAGGTGACCAGAGGACTAAACGCTTTCCACCTTTATTCTAGTCATTGTAAGTGACGGAGCTCAACGATGGGTTTTGTCTGATCTTACCACAATGAGAACATTATAACACCCCCGAGCCGGAATCGAACCCACATAACCATCGCATTTACAGTCACACGTCTCACTGCGCCACGATAGTCTCTAAACATAAGTGCCAGTATACATACGGTGCAGGTGTATGAAATATAACCATAATAACTCATGGAGAGTCTGCTAACATCGCTACTGCCTTCGGTTACACCTTTTAATAGTGGTTTAAAATAGATTTATAGTATGGTAGATATGTTGGTAGAATTTTTGACGAATATTCCTAGCGATAAAGTTTCTTTTAATAGTGTTTGAGGTCGTGGGTTCGAATTTAAAGTATTGGTCAAGTTTTTGTGGATCGTGGAATTAGTTAAATACGTAAACATGAGTAAATTAGAATTTTAAAACGTGTTACAGACAAAGCAAAGTGCGGCGTTGAGTTCCGCCACTTAGCACGCAATGTCGATGGAAAGTGAGAAATGAATGTCACGTGTCGTAATAGAACGGAATGTCTTAACACTAGGTTCTCTGGTTCCCTTACAGCGTGAAGCTGTATAAAAAAAAATTATTCTACTGTACAGTGCGTAGTTATCACGTATGCATATTAATATATATACATATATATAAATATAATATCAGAACAAAGCATTTGATAACGTCTTTATCTCTTGCAAATAGGGAAAACATTTTTAATTTAATTAATAAGCCAGTTTAAATTAAAAAAAAAAAAATAAATATAAAATAAGCTTTTATTAATAATAAAATATAGTTCAGTATTTATTTATAGTAAATATAACTAATTATATTTAAATATAGAGAGACCATCGTGGCGTAGTAGGACAGCGTCTGACTGTAACCGCGATTGGTTGTGGGTTCAATTCCCACTTGGGGGAATTATTATATTTTAGCTATCCATCGTCGAACCATGAAAAAGGTCAAAAGGTAGGGGGAGACCTCGGTTGACCTTTGAGAACACAGTATCAATGAGACTGGAGGAAAGTCACGAAAAAGCATTAGGACCCACGGAGGGCATGTATGAAGAGGTTAATGACTGTGGACGAGGCGAAAGAGGTATGCAGGGACCGTAGCGTTTGGCGCTCCGTTCTTTCTGACTACTCCGCTAGCGACAAAGCGTGAAGTTAAATGAAATGAAATTATATTTTAATTATTTTCACTTCTACGCACTGACAAAACAAATGCGTATTAAGTGGCGGAACTCAACACCATATTTTGTCTCACCAGAGTGGAACATTGAAAATAATTTAAAATAACATTCACCAGAGAGGAATTCGAATCCACAAACAATCACGTCTTCAGACGCTGTCTCACTGCACTACAATGGCCTCAACTACTACTTGATGTTAAAATTATTTATAACTATAGTATATCTATAGCAATAAACTTGTATAGTATATCATATTACATGAAATACAACGATACAATCACACCATCTGCCTGCATCATTAGACGTGGAATTGACAAGCTATTATGTGGCGGAACCTAATTATGTACTTAACTGGATTATTGTTCAGAGGGACGTGAGCTTCCTATGTAGCTTATGACCTATAACACTGTGTTAAATGAAACTAATTTAACCGGATTAATCGCGTATATTTTAGAATAACGCCTGTCGTAGCGCAGAGGCACAAACGTGCGACTGTAAACGCGACAGGTTGTGGATTCGATTCCCACTCCGGGAAATGGAATTTTTCATTTCCCGGGTTTGGTAGCAAGGCAAAGCGAGGCGTTAAGTTCCGCCACTCAGCACGCAATGCCTCAATTCGGCGAAAAGTGGGGAACGGAGTGTCTTGACACTAGATTCCCTCTGCCTACCCTGCTATATGCGGGATACAGCGGGAAGCTATGTATGTATTTTAGTATTTGAAAATACATTTTTGGTAACCTGACGTTTCAAACACTTTTTAGTAACACCAAATACTGGTTTTGACTTTTAGAAGGATTCTTCTAGTCCTTCAAAACTTGATAAAATGAATAAAATGTATATTACATACTACAATTGGTTTGACATATACATTTGTATAAAATTACATACGTGATAAGACAACGTGTTATTTACGCGTCAACGGGGCCTCTAGTATGTCTACTCTTGTATGTTTGACAACTAATATACGGAGGTATTTGTGATATGTTTAGACTGAAGTGTATTTCCCTAGGCTAGGACATAAGGACATTTGTTATTATTACGCTACGCGAGTGAAGCCGCGAGTAGAGGCTAGTTAGTTATAAATATTCCAAAAACAATGTGTGCAAAAACCCAAATAATCTGAAGCCCAATATATTGTACTTTATTGTATTTTTTCTTTTTTTTATTTGCATTATTTTTTGCATTACATATAATTAATATGTAATTATTTATTACGAAAAGCAACTTAACTTCCGGGAATCACGACGAAAACTTTCCTCTAACTCCCCTAACGATTGTCATTGACATGAGATCGACAACTGAGTCTATCTGATTTATGTGCTCTCTGAAATACTATCCAAGTCTGCACATCCATCCAATGTTATCTGGAGTTAATGTCACTTAACTTAAGTTAAGATAACATGACATTGTGAGGAATAAAAAAATGCGAAGAAATGCAAAATATTCCGTCCTTTACTTATAGCAATGTTCAAATAATCAAATATCACAAAGAAATACCTCATTAAGATTTTAAGAACAAATACAGCCAATTTGAAAGAAAATACACTAAAAAGTATTACGAATAACTCAAAAACTTCATTTCAACTCTAAATCAGACATTGCGTAAGTAGCGGCAGTCAACGCAGCGCATCGTCGTACCAGAGCAGAGAAATAAGAATGATTTAATTTTCAATGTCAAATAATTTTACACAACTACCGATTCACTAATGTTAATGCGCCATGCCTGAGAAGAACCGGCGCAAGAAACTCATTAATTGTTCCTCCAAGTATAAATCGAACTGAAAACGACGTGCATTTTTTTTTAACTTCATGCTGTATCCCCCACATAGCACGGTAAGCAGAGGGAACCAGAGAACCGACGTGTTAAGACACTCCGTTTTAATATTTCCGTTCCTCACTTTCCGCCGAATTGAGGCATTGAGTGCTGAGTGGCGGAACTCAACGCCGCGCTTTGCCTTGTTACCAAAGCGAGGAAATGAAAATACTAAATATGATTTAATATTTTCATTTCCTGAAATAGGAAGCGTACCCACAACCTGTTTACAGCGAGTAGCGGTTCACTGTAAAGTCAATCGCTGTCTCACTACTCCTCGATATTCTTTTTAACAGCAGAGTAGGCAGAGGGAACCTAGTGTTAAGACACTCCTTTCTCTTACAACAATTCCGCCAAATAGAGTCATTGCGTTTTGAGTGGCGGAACTCAAAGCGCCGCGCTTCGTCTTGTTACCAAACTCAGGAAATGAAAATACTACCATATCCTGGAGTGGGGATCGAACCCACAACCTGTCGTGTGTACAGTCGCACTTGTGCCTCTGCGCCATGACAGATGTTCACTGTCTTGTGGTCTTAGGTCCACAATGTTCCTAAGTTAAATATTTAGCAATGCAATTTGCACATCCTTAACCGTAACACTGTAGGCAGATCTTAATATAGGGTCCCACTTCCCAGAGTAAGGCGTGATGAATAATAATTTAAGTAACTTTTCCCCAACCTAAAACGTTTGTACTACCTTTTTACTTTAAAATGGGGTAACTTTAAAATGTCTTTAGAAGTGTCTTGTTTAATTAATATTATTGTTGTTTAATATGTTAGTACCGTAAAATAAATATATTACAGATATTCGTTAAATATTGTGTTTCTATTTGAATTTTGAAGGTACTGGATTCGAATCTCAGAATCTAATTCAAGTCAAAATAATGTTTTATATGCTTGTTACAACATATTTTTGTTATTAGAATTTCAATGTAGCTGGTTAAAAACGCATAGCTTAGCCGTCAAAGTATTTGGTCCGTTTCCAAGAGATGCGGGTTCGAGTCCCGCTACGTTTTAAAAATGTTAATCTGAGTCTTTCTATAACGATAATAACGATATAAGTAATAACGATAAATATTAATAAAACGTAAGCTAAGTACTGAAAAATTAAGATATTAACTAACAAAAGGAAACAGACTTGCACTAAAAAGTACAATTATTACGAATAACTCAAAAACTACTCATAAGGTCTTAACTAAATTCAAATAGAACTACATTAGAAACAATAGCTATCATATAAAAAATCATCAATTCTTTTACTTTCACACACAAAAAAACCGTCGAATTGATAACCTCCATTTTCAAAGTCGGTTAATAATAGCAAATATCAATATAACATAATCTAAGTATTAGAAACAAAACAAAGCAAAGCGCGGCGTTGAGTTCCGCCACTCAGCACGCAATACCTCATTTCGGCGGAAAGTGGAGAACGGAGTGCCTTAACACTAGGTTCTCAGGTTCCCTCTACCTACCCTGCTATATGCCGGATACAGCGTGAAGTTAAACAAAAACGTTTACAATACAGTAGCTCAGTTATTTTGCGGAATTGACCATTTAAAATTTAAATAGGATCAACGAACTTTTACTTTTAATACTTTAGTGACAATTTTCTCTAGCCCTTGAGGCTTTGTCCCTTATTATCATATTTTTTCTGCCTTTGAAGAACGTTATTCAACTCAATCTACACTTCTGTTTAATGGAAAATGTAATTAGCTACGTAGTACTATTTTTAATTATTTTGCCTTGAATAATTATTTTTTTTAGTTGTTAAGGTCATCGTGGTGCAGAGGCACAAGCGTGACACTGTAAACGCGACAGGTTGTGGGTTCAATTCCCACTCCAGTAAATGGAACTTTTCATTTCCTGGGTTTGGTAAGAAAGACAAAACGCGGCGTTGAGTTCCGCCACTCAGCACGCAATGCCTCAATTCGGCGGAAAGTGAGGAACGGAGTGTCTTAACACTAGGTTCCCTCTGCCTACCCTGCTATATGCGGGATACAGCGTGAAGCTATGTATGTATGTCCATAACATTATATCACATTTGTTACTTTGAGTTTGTATAACGTGTGAATTGACGGACAATTTAGTATATTTATGACCGTTGCAATAACTGACATCCTAGCTAGGGGACCAGAGACAAGATTGAGAAATAGCTACTGTTCTATAAAAAAATATTGAACAAAAAAAAAATGTATATCATGAAGATTGTTATATAAAAATTATTGAAATGTGACTGTATTTCAAATCGGATGTAACGAAAATGCGTCACGATAGATTAAACTCATAAATGGATCGTCACGATAAATTAAACTCATTATTGGATTAAGTGAGTGAGAAAATGAGATAGAAAATTAATTACGAATATATTCTCGGTCTCCTCTTCCTATTGGAAATATGGAAATTTAATAATATACCTATAATACTCGTATATAAACTAGAATTAAGTAGCGGAACTTAACGCCAACGCCAGTCGTGGCGCAGAGGCATAAGCGTGCGACTGTTAACGCGACAGGTTGTGGGTTCGATTCAAACTCCAGGAAATGTAAAATTTGGTATTTTCATTTCTTTGGTTTGGTAACAAGGCAAAGCGCGGCGTTGAATTCTGCCACTCAACAATAAAATGTCTTAACACTGGGTTCTCTGGTTCCCTCTGCCTACCCTGCTATATGCGGGTTACAGCGTGAAGTTAAAAAAAAACCTTAACGCCGCGTTTTGTCTTACCAGAGTGGTATATATATATAAAACTAATCCAATCTAATTTTGGTATATAACTGTACAGTACATAAGAGAACATACATCACGAACCTAACTATCGCACAGTACGAACGAAAACAATTCACATGACAATCTAACATATATCTGCCTCACGCAAAGTTCCTTTATTTTAAACTAGCTGTATCCCGCGACTTCTGTTGCGTAGACTATAAAACCTAAAATTCCGAGTTTTTCCATTATGGTAATAATATATAAAAAATCCTTTAGTGCTCCTCTGCACTCCCCAGAAGAGTACATACCAAATTTCAGCTTTTTATATTTTATAGGCAGTAGTCACAACTTCAAGGTGAACAAGTACTTGTAAATTACCAACAAACTAACCAGCAATAGGTTTAGAGATAATTTATACGCGGAAGAGGTAGGTACGAGAGGTATAGCAGCGATATCTCTCTATAATCTAGTAAAAGATCTCGGCCCGTCCAGAAATATTATCAGTTCATTTCTAGCACGTATTTCAAAGACGCCATTAGTAGGATCTTTTCAAATTTGGTTAGGTAGAGAGAGGAGCGTGGTCAGTGGAGATGAAATGTGCATTGTAAAGGGCCCCGTTAAACCTATACCTTATGTCTTGTAAATCCGGGACACTCTCCAAACTCCAATGCGATGGGCACTCGTACGGTGAATCGATGGATTGCTAAGGAGTTTCTTTTCTTTTCCTGTAAGTTGTCTGTCAGTCTGTCAGTCATTCTGTAACGTTTGCTAACGCATAAAACGCTTGTTTTATATATATAGATAATAGATCTGATTGCCTCACATAGTGTCCCTTTATCTTAAATCGACATGTCTACATGAACTGGCACATGCTCGTGATAGTTTTACTTGTTACATAAAATATGAACAATATAAACTATTTGTTTAGTAAGTTCATTGTGGCGCAGGGACTGTGAGACGCGGTTGGTTGTGGGTTCGATTCTCGTTTGAGGAATGACAATATATTAATTGTTTTCATTTTTCTACTAACGCCTGTCATGAGGAAGAGGCACAAACATGCGACTGTAAACACGATAGGTTGTGGGTTTGATGGCCATTCCAGGAAATGTAAAAGTTTAGTATTTTCATTTTCTGGGTTATCAAACCAAGGCGATGGCGAAACTCAACGCCGCGCCTTGCCTTGTTATCAAACAAGGCAAAGTGCGGCGTTGAGTTTCACCACTCAGCACGCAATGCCTCAATCTGGCGGAAAGTGGGGAACGGAATTGTTGAAAGAGAACGGAGTGTCTTAACACTAAGTTCTCAGGTTCCCTCTGCCTACCCTGCTATATGCGGGATACAGCGTGAAGTTAAAAAAAAAGTATTAAATAATTCATCGTGTCGGGCCTTCGTGACGCTGTGGGACCGTGTCTAACTGCATGCGCGATTAGTTGTAAGTTCGATTTCCACTTGAGGGAATGACAATATATTAATTATTTTCATCGTTCTGTAAGAAAGAGCACGGCCTTGGGTTCTGCCAGTTAACACGACATGTCTCAAATTCGTGCAAAGTGGAGAACGGAAAGTAGAGAAAGCAGTGTCTTGACACTAAGTCCTCAGTAACTTCTCTGCTATTTGTATCTATTTCATATTCAAACTCATATATAATATATTTTATTACTATTGAATAATCTTTCATTTTTACTTTGTCAGTTACTTATTTTTCCTATATTTTAAACATAAACACGTTTTAGGACTTATAAAAGATGAAGAGATTTTGAACATTGCCTATTAGGAAATAGGCAGTTTTAAAAGAAATACCACAGTAAAAATAACCTTAAAATTTAATCAAAACAGATAGACGAAGCCTACAAAAATCTGCTATCTATTATGTATCAAATAAACCATAACAAAAGTCATTGCGAAATCAAAAATATTTGAATATTATTTATAACCATATATGCAGATTCTTGGATTGAGGACAACCTTCCATCTTTTTGGAGATAAAAACACTTTTATAGTTTTCTATAATTATAGAGGCCATCGTGGCACAGTGGAAATATGACTGATAGTAAAAGGAGTGGAAGTGAATTCGATTTAGGAGAATATTTGTTTTTAAACTATTTGCATTTCTTCTTCTTTTAAGATAAATTACGATGAATTCCACCACTCAATACGAAATATTTCAAATTGGGTCCGAAAGCAAAGAACGGTGTGTTTTAGACGCTCCGACACTAGATTCTCTGACTACCCAGAAGTGGCGAAGGGTGAAAATTTTAATTAGGCAAGCCGGTAAATTAAGGGAAGCCGATTTATATTTAGGATGTCAAGGTATTTAGTAATTTCATTATCGAATTTTGACGATGACCTTTTTTTTAGGTCTAAAACATGTCAGAGCTTGTTTTTTTGCACTGTGCCCAATATTTTCCGACCTTTTTTTAGCTCTCACACCTTGTTTAACCTTGTTTTTTGGAGCTCCACATTTTACTGGCGAGCTTTTTTTTAGGCAAGCCGGAGGGAATCGAATTGTATGGACGCCTTGCCACTGCTACCCTAGCTTCTACTGCTAGCTATGCGTAAAGCTGACAAAAAATATTTAGTATCTAATGTGTTCATATAAGTTTTTGAATTAAGCACAACCTTCAATAGTTTTGGAGATAATTTGACATTCGTAAGATGAATACTTTTACGGCAATACTTTTATGGTTTTCTATAATTATAGATTTTTTATGGAATCTGTAAAAGCAATGTAATGGCGTTTGTAACCGCCATTGTATTAAGAAGGAATTTCGGTTTCGTAAGTACGAAAGACGAAACCGCGCTTTTCTTTACCAGAGCGGTGAAATATATATTTTTTAAGTTCACGCTGTATAGCAGGGTAAGCAGAGGGAACCTGAGAACCTAGTGTTAAGACACTTCGTTCGCTTTCCGCCCCCCTTTCCGGTGAATTGAGGCATTCCGTGCTGAGTAGCGGAACTCAACGCCACGCTTGGCCTTGTTACCAAACCCAAGAAATAAAAATACTAACATTTCCTGGAATGGGAATCGAACCCACAACCTGTAGCTTTTACAGTTACACGCTTCCACGCCTCTGCGCCACGACAGGCGTTTATAATATAAAAATTTATTAAGATAATCATTCAGAAAATGAAATTGAAATTTGATATATCATCATTATTTTTCTGTACATTTAATAATTAATAAAAAGCCATATATTAATACAAAAAGTTAACTTTTTGCTACAAATGTCGTAATATTGATATGAAGTCCGCGGATATTACAAATTAGCTTAACTTTCGTAACGCGACCTTGACATACAGCTGAGAGAAGATATTTTATTACTAACTTATGTTAGAGCGTGAAATTAGTTTTATTTTTTCTAAGGCGCCTCTTGTATTGCACAGTAGATATATATAGAAGTGGAAGATACTATAGTATACATAAATACATAGCTTCACGCTGTATCCCACATATAGCAGTGTAGGCAGAGGGAACCTAGTGTTAAGACACTCCGTTCCCCACTTTCCGCCGAATTGAGGTATTGCATGCAGAATAGCGGAACTCAACGCCGCGCTTTGCCTTGTTACCGAACCCAGGAAATGAAAATATCCATTTCCTGATGTGGAATCGAAACGAACCCACAACCCGTCGCGTTTACAGTCGCATGTGCCTCTGCGCCACGACAGGCGTTGTAGTATAGAAGTAGATATAAAAGCAGGTTCATATTTCATCTCGCATACCAAGGTAATCAGAGTAAAACTAGTGTCAAGACACTACATTCGCTTTGCGTCCGATTTAGAGACGTGTTAAGTGACAGTACTTAACGCCGCGCTTTATCTTATCAGAAGGGAAAAATGAAAATAGTTTAAATATAATCATTCCCCTGAGTGAGAATGGAACCTACAACCAATGGCGTTTACAGATTCGAACCCACATAATTCGAATACCGAACATTTATTAGTTATTTCCACCTCAATGAAATCCATAAACTAACTCATTTGCATATTTTAATATGCCATTTCATTAATATCAAATTATTAGATTTTGAATAACAATCGTCTTCGTGACCTTTTATTTGCTCTAATCAAGTCAATTTTGCTTCTAGAAAAAAATGTAATCGTTTAAAAATCGTCAATATGAAGCCATTACGCCTTACGCTTGTCGTAAATGAGACAGGTTGTGGGTTCGATTCCCACTCTAGGAAATGAAAACAAAAAATGAAGCCATTGAGTCGCAGTGTGACTGTGTCGGTTTGTAATGTCGATGGGTTGTGGGTTCGATTCCCGTTTGGGAGAAGGAATATATTTAAAGTATTTTTTTCTCTTCGCTTTAGTAAGAATGTCTATTGATTTCAGAAAAGTATAGAAAGTATTTTGATTCTAGGTTCTCTTTGGCTAAAAAAATCGTCGTTCCTTTGTATTAATGTTTCACATATTTCACGAATTTGAATTCCATACATACATACGTACATACATAGCTTCCAGGAACCAGAGAACCTATTGTTAAGACACTCCATTCTCTTTCAACAATTCCGTTCCCCACTTTCCGCCGAATTGAGGCACTGCGGGTTGAGTGGCGGAACTCAACGCCGCGCTTTGCCTTGTTACCAAACCCAGAAAATGAATATACTTCATTTCCTGGAGTGGAAATCGAACCCACAACCTGTCGCTTTACAGTCGCACGTTGTGATTCTGCGCCACGACAGGCGTTTTTTTGAATAGTTGTATTTTGTTAAATTCATAAATTTTAGGTAAAAGCTGTTGACCCTGTTAACCTTTACAGCGACGCCAGTGGTTGATGGAAGAGGGTACTCAATCACCGTGAAAGTGTAAGCACTACGTGACTTGAGAGGGTGCGGTAATCCACAAGAGTCTGCTGCGGGATTCAAACCCCGACTTACGAGCGTCGGGTTGGCGAAGGGCGGCCGGAAAGTTAGTAACTCCGGAGCACCCTGAAAGCCGACCACCAAGTGTCGTAGTAGCAAACACAAGCGATCCTTCGGTATTATCGGATCTAGTGGGTAGTATCGGGTCTTTCTCCGGTGAGTCCCACAATACTATCCGTCCGTATATTTGTCTTGCGCACGGATGATCTACGTAAAATGCATTTCCCAGCAAATGACTTAAGGTTAGGTTCTATATACCTTGCTATACGCGGATTTCGTACGCTATTGCGTAAGGATTTTTGATAATAAACTTTCCACGATATTTGATATAGTTGTACAATGGATTTATCACTATTATGTTTTTATAAACTCCTGTCGTGGCGCAGAGGCACAAGCGTGCGACTGTAAACGCAACAGGTTGTGGGTTCGATTCCCACTTCAGGAAATGGAATTTTTATTTCATTTCTTGGGTTTGGTAACAAGGCAAAACGCGGCGTTGAGTTCCGCCACTCAACACGCAATGCCTCAATTCGGCGGAAAGTGGGGAAC